>JAUMHM010107267.1:0-22070 GCA_032362435.1 Melikaiella ostensackeni
ACTGCAATGTTCACGAAACGTCGGCAAGATTCGTAGTTTTGCACACGATTGAAACCCGAAACACCTCTTTTCATCAACTTGAAACTCATTAAATTAATTGAATTAAAAAGGAAATAAATAGACATTCAAATCGAGTTCTACAAATGTGAATTACTTAAATAAATTAAGCACAAATTCTATTAAGACAAAATAAATTGTAGCATTTTAATATAATTAGAGCACTTTCAGCTAAAATTTTTCAATTCTAAGAGAAATGCAGAAATTTGAATGCATTTCAAGCAATAAAATTTGAATTCAAGCTTTTTATGTTGAATTACAACAACTTAAATCGATTTAAAGCATTGTAACTTTAATTCGAACAAATAAATGTAAATTTACACTGCTCAAATCAGATAATGGCAAATTGAGTTTAATTGTAGCAATCCAAATTGAATAACAGCCACTTAAAGTAATTGCAAGCAATTGAAACTAAATTCTAGCAATTCGAGTGTACGAGTAATTCTAGGAGTTCTAGCTATGTCAAAAACCGCCAGTAAAAAATTGTTCTGTCCCTGATTCTCACCGCCACTTGTTAAAAACGGCTTTCTGGTTGGTCAACTTCAATCATATCTATTTTGAAAACTACTAACAGGAGAAAAAATTTTCAAAGAAGAAAGATTCTGTTTTTCATTTTCTATTCAACTACATCATGGAAAATAGCTTTGGGGAAACTGTAGTATACATAAAACCGTTTTTTTTGTAGGAGTTTGGTCATCCATATAGCTTGCTGCAAAAAAAGGAAGGTTATTTACAACAAATGGTTCAACAAACCGGACCTAAAATGGCAGAAGTACTGAAAAGAATAGCAGAAACGGTAAACTCAATATTCAAATATATAAATAATATTATAGATATTTAATTAATATCTAATTTATGTATGATATATTTCTTTGTGATATATGACCATAAATGTATATCCTTTTTCAGAGTTACCGAAAGAGACGGCAGAGCACCAGTTTATGAAAAATGTGCTTGTAATATAAAGAATGGAGAGATTACTTAAATAAATAGAAATTTTTACCAAAGAGACTTCGTAACTTTGTATTATTTACAAATTGCAATTTACTAATGTATTATTCTTCTGTGAAAATTTCATCATTTTTGATACTTTTATTCAAACTAACATTCAAAATAATAAAAAACACGAAAAAAATGTAAAAAATTAGGGGGCGTGAACGCATGACGGCAACATCTCTAGTCAGTTACCTCAATCAATGGACTACGGCTGATCTTTTGACCTCCAAAAACTAAAACGGTAGTCATTCTCGCCTGCTTGCCTCTAAGTTACTCGCATTCTTCTAACGGAAGTTATTTCATCAGTTCTGCCTACTACAGTTCAGTCTATTACAGTTCAGCCTACTGATTCCCACCATCAATTGGAAAGTAGCATGTTACAGTATGCTACGCTCCAGTTGATGGTGACAGTAGTGATGTAAAAGTACTTTCTAGGACTCGTTAAATGATATTGTAGGTACTTGCGATCCTAGGGGAAGAATCTTTCTGCTCGGAGAGGTGAATGGCTGGGTTGGTGTGCAACGCGAAGATATCGACAGGGTACTTGGTCATTTTGGAGACCGAAAAACGAACGGTAACGGAGAGAAATTTATTAGCTTATGCTTGAAAAAAGGCTTGTATATTAAAAATACTTAGTTTAGGCATAATATGATATACATGTAAGTTCGGTGCGGAGGCGAAAGTCACAGTATAATTGACTTTGTTCAAGCGGATGAGAGACTGAGAGAGCTAGTAAGAGATACAAGGGTTATGAGAGGCTCTGAATGTGGAACAGATCACTACCGCATAGTTTTAAAAATGAACCTTGGTCAAGACTGGAGAAGAAAAAGAATTAATAATAGGTTGAGGCGGACATAAGTTAAAATAAAGAATTCGCAGAAACCAGAAGTACAAATAATATATCGTGAAAAACTGAATAAATATTTAGGACATCATAGAGAAGACTGGAAAACGGAATTAGGCAAACAAATTTAGAGGGTACATGGACTTCAAATGTGCATTGAAGTGTGCGGTGTTGCGGATATAGGAACAAAAACTGGAGATGCTTGGTGAAATGATGAAATCTGCGTGGGTTTTAACGAAAAAAGCAAGTGTACTTGATGAAGTTGAATATTAAAAGTCTTAGGAATAAGGAAAGGACTCGACAAGAAAATGATTATAGGAATAAAAACCGAAAAGCAAAAGTACAAGGCAAAGAAAGCAAGGATAAAATCAAAGCGGAAGAAGATGAAAAAATGCAGAAAGATTTTCAAGGTGATAAGAAATCATTTTGGAAATGGATTAAGAAGATTAGGAAAGGAAGTACTAGCACTGAGCTAGCAGGAATTAGGGATGCTGATGATTAAATGGTATAGAATACGAGCAAATTGAAGGACTCTATGGGAGATTTTTCCAAAAAATTAAATGGACGACAAGCTATGGAACATAACAACTGTGACACAGAAGAGAGTACGTTAGATAATCCGTATCACCGCTGAAATGCTTAAGAGCGGTGGTGTATATTTGTTTGTGTGGCTGAGCGACTTTATGAAGACGGTTTTTCTCAAAGATCGAAAAGAAATCTACTTTTCTATGAAAAGTTTTTGTGTACTAAAAAATAACACCCAAAAAGATCACAAATCGAAAATAAGCTTCGAAACTACCCGATTTTCCGTCTCATTAGAAACAAATGTAAAATAAATGTTCAAAAAAAAGAAAAGAAGTGGGAGAAAAAGAAAGAGTTAACCAAAACCAACCTCACACTCTTCCTTTCCTTCGTATTTTTTATACTACTGGGGGCCAATATGTTTCGAAGCCAATTTAGACTTTCTCATCAGGGGTAATTTATAGGAAAACTACAGTTTTTGATAATAAGAAAAATTCCGAAAATTACCTGGAAATAAAATGAAATATATGTACACAATATGTGCATTCTCTTATTATGTAGCCATGAGTACTTTATATTTTTCTCTAATCTTATGATTTTTACAGACGTTTTTGGTGTTGAAATAC
Source organism: Melikaiella ostensackeni (assembly GCA_032362435.1). NCBI lineage: Eukaryota > Metazoa > Arthropoda > Insecta > Hymenoptera > Cynipidae > Melikaiella > Melikaiella ostensackeni. The sequence continues at coordinate 3,046 of JAUMHM010107267.1, forward strand.
ATTTAATATATTTTTTCAGTTTACTACACATTTCTTTTAATATACTGCTAATATAATTATACTGTCGTCCTGGTACTTATTATAAATAAAATAAGGTTGCCAGAAGGATATGCATAAATTCAAGGTATAATAATTGAATAAAACTGAAATTGAATTTTATATTTGAAGATGAAAATATTGCTATCTTAATATTGTGTTTTTGAATAAATTTCTGAATTTTGATAATTGAGACTAAAACTTTCTGTATAGTTTCCTGGAATTCGTTGACACTCTTCAAGCATATGCTTTTTACGAGGGTTGGGTTTGTAGTCAAAACAAATTTCACAGTGAAGAATCTTTTTCTAAGAAATTAAAATTCACACTTAAAAAGTTGATCACTGTCTCTATGTTTTAATAGAAAAAGAAAATAATTAAAATTCTACATTTTTTATAAATAATTGAAGTGTTTGCTCCATTAGTGTTGTGGTGAATTGTTTGCAAAACACTGGATCATCAATATTGGATTTTCTACGCTGGAATTTGAAAAAAAAAATCTTGTCTATTTTCTGCTTACTGTACTCAGTATTATGGTTCCCAGGGAAATCAATGAGAAATGGAGGACAGTCTGATTTTATGATGGATGTTAAGAAGAAAATATGTAATAAAATTTTCATAAGAAAGTAAATTTCAATTGACATTAAAGATTTTTGGTTTTAATAAAAAAATGGAAAGATTGACCGAAAAACATTTGATACTGAATTTTATTTTCAGGTAATTTTCAAATTTCTTTCATTATCAAAAACTGTAGTTTTCCTGTAAATTACCCATGATGAGGAAATTTGAATTGGCTTCAAAACATGTTGGTCCACAGTAGTATGAAAGAGACGGAGAGAAAAAAGAGTGTGAGGTTAGTTTTGGTTGACTCTTTCTTTTTCTCCCTCTTTTTTCTTTTTTGTTGTACATTTATTGTACATTTTTCCCCAATAACACCGAGAAGCGGGAAGTCTTGAAGTCTTTCTTCATTTGTGAACTTTTTGGTTGTTCTTTTTTAGTACACAAAAAATTTTCATGAGAAAGTATATTTCATTTTCATCTTGAAGAAATTTTAAAAGAGAAACATTAAGCAAATAATTTGTTCCAATCTGCAGGTTTGCCTATAAATACTATTTGGATTTCTTTCAATTGAGGTATTAATTTTTAACTCAATTTACGAAAGGATATCTATTTTTATTTAAATATTGTATAAAAATTTAAGCATGCTAGTAGTTTTTAGAAATGTGTTATTGTTCTGGATTATAAGCTTTTTCTTTTTAAAAAATGAAATAATCTGAATAGATTGGTTCTAAATTAAACCACAAAATTATGAAGACGTGTGTCAAGAACTTTTAACAAGACACATGTATGCCTATGTATTTTGAGTCACGGAACCTAGTGTTCAAGTCAGATCAACATAATAACAAACAAATGTCAGACATTATTGAAAAAACATACCTTATTACGAAAATCTTATCTTTGAAAAGTCTTCCTCATAATATTTTTCGTAAGAAAACTTACTTCATTTCTTGTGAACCATGAGTTCTGAGCCTCATGTGTTATAATAATTCATTCATAAATCGTAGGACTTAGTTGACCATTTATTTACATTTATTGAATTTACTGAAAAATTCAGTGTCAATACCTGAAGCTGCACTAGGTGATGAAAACTGCCTTGCAAAAGGATGTGTAAAATAATTCACCTTCCAGCCCAGTCAGTAATGAAGCCAGCGGAGGCGCGTTGTCTTGAAGGGGAAACTTAGGGTGTGAAAATGAAGCCTAAATGTATCCGGCGATTAGTTGACATTGTCCTCATCAAAGCCGGAAAGCCCTCATACTTAGCCCTGGGAAGGTATGAGGGTTATCACCCCTAGGACGGTAGACTCGTCTGCGATCGGGCCAGGATCCTTAACGTGCGGGAATTAAAATAACCATGGCTCCCAAAAATAGAAATAAAAACTTGAAGAAAAACGCACAGTTATGTAAACAATCAGCAATCTGGGAAAAACCGCAAAATGAGAGGAATTATTACTTCTGCATGAACGATGCGAAAAAATGAGAAATGTTCAACAAAAAATCAATTCCTTATATCACAGTCTTTTCGGTAATAGAACCACAAATTTAAAAAAAACTGCAGACATTTCAGTAGACGCTGGCACCTCTCATTACAACACTAAAAAACGAAAGGCATGCAAGAACATGAGAAATGCACAAACAGTAGTGAAGATTCCGATATAAATATGAAAACACCGATAGTGAATACACTACAAATAACACAAAAACGAGTCGCTCAGAGACGTGAGATTACATCAAGTTGGCGCTGAACACCTTGCTTCAGCTTTGGAAAAAAGGAAATTCAGTAAAAGGAATGAAGTCCAGTGTTTATCGGAACACAGAACAGGTAAGATCTTCATTCAGAAAGCGGAACCGATTCACTTATTCCAAGAGGCTCAGCGAGGCGACACGTGTTTGGTATCTCCTTCATTCCAAGAAGACAGATTTGTGCATTGGCGTCAAACATTTGGAAATCTACTGTCATATAGGATTCTCCTTATTCAGTTCGAGAAATTATTCTAATTCATTTTGAATTCGGATAGTAAACGTGAGTTTGTGGGGAGCTTAAAATCAATATTATAAATGTATGTGACAACATTGCACTTTCTTAAAATATAAGAACCTTGTTGTGCGTAGGACGTTTGGACATGTAATGCATAAAATTAAAGGAGAATCCACAGATGCATTTATCATGTCAATTTCACAATAAAATCTAGGTTTAATTTTTATCGTAACGAGTTTGCACCTTATTTAATCATAAGGACCTCGTTGCGCGAGAAAATTCAATGAACTGTGTTCTTTTAATTGCAAATAGATCTAATGAGAGGGATCTAATAATAATCTCCAACCTTTCTTTAAATTTCGCAATCAACTATTCCGTGAATGAATTCACAACCTTAGGATTGAAATAATAAAGTAAATTATTGAATGTATCAAAAGCCTAAAATTTATTTTACTCAGAATCTTTGGTTGTTACTGATTATGGATCATTGATGTTTAATTTTAATAATGAAATTGTTAGGGCTTGTTTTAACGTCCTACCAGTATAGGATTCAATTTGTATAGTTTGATGCAATTTACTGTACAGGACAGATTGGATGCAAATTGGACGAAATTCTCAATGATAATCAATATTATTGAGCTAAGTCTGAAATTCAACATTACTATTACTGAAAATTGAACAAATTTTTAGCAAAATTAAGATCATGTTAAAAGAACCCCAATACTTTGAATATTAAACTCGAGCGATTATAGCTAACATTTAATTTGATACCCGGTTAAAGACGAGTAATGTTACAAATTGAAACCAAAAGTTTGCAAGGCTGAAGTGTGAAGGCTATTCATAGACACTTCTAAACGAAGCCTGAAGGCCGTCTTATTGCACAACAAAAACGCATATGCATCGATACCAATAGCTTATTCAACAAAACTTAAAGATGTTTATAGTAATATGGAAATCATCTTGGAAAAAATCAAGTACGAACAACATAAATGGCAAATTTGTGAAGATTTTAAAGTTCTTTCAATTCTTCTAGGATAGCAATCAGGAAATAACGAAGTATCCTTGTTTCTTGAGCTTATCAGACAGCCGGGATCGTGTTCATCATTACAAAAAAAAAGTTTGGCCAAAAAGAATGTTGCTGGAAAGAGGACCCAGAAACGTCATCAATGACCCATTAGTATGGTACAGCCATCAAAAGTCCTTCTTCAACCTCTTCAAATTAAGATAGGTCTCATGAAAATGAAACAATTCGTGATGCTAAATTGAAAGACGGGATGTTTGATGGACCTCAAGTTCGATAGCTATTAAAAGACGTTTTTGTTGCTAAAATGACTTCAACTGAGAAAAGGGCATGGCTCGATTTAAAAAATGTAGTTGAACAATTCATGGGGAATGTTAAAAGTCCAGAGTAGAAAAAAAATATTTCGAGAATGGTCGATAGTTTCAAAAAATCAAAGTGTTTAATGATCTTGAAGCTCCATTTCATGGATTCTCATGTTGAATACTTTCCTGAAAATCTTGGGGACTACAGTGAAAAACAGGGTGAAAGGTTCCATCAAGATATCAGAGTGATGGAACAACGATATCAAGGAAGGTGGGATGAAAATATGATGGCGGACTACAGTTTAAAAAGAAAAATGCCGCTACGAAGGTTTTTTGATTGCAAAAGAGTGCGTTATAATAAAAACAATAGCTGTCCTTTCATACAGCCATGGAAGACCAACACTTATTTGGCTCACGTATCGGATTCAATGCCTGGAAGTACATTAATTCAGTTTAGTCCTGAAAAGTGCCGTTTAGGCAATTTCGTTTTGAGGTTGTGTTTTAAATTTTTTAGTCATATCACTTGATCTAACTCTATTTTTGAGTTCAGCGGCTTGAAATCCATAATGAAACCATGTTTTTCCATCACATATTTAAAAATGAGGTTTTTTGAGGTTATATTGAAAACTAATCATGAAAGGTGCTATTTTGACCTCAGATTCGGATTCAGCGACTGAAAATACATAGGAATAAATGTGTCTCGTAAAAAGTTCTTGACATTTTTTTGTGCGACTGTGTGGCGTACCCAGAGATAGACCGAAAAAAGAATGGTTGGAATGACTGAATGAAACGCTAACGCAAAGAGACATAAAAAGTCGTGGAAACACAAAAGCTTCTACGGAATGATGTATGGATGTAAAGGAAGCACAAGATTTATGCAAGGATAAGGATGTGTGGAGGACAATCGTTTATAAGAAGAAGAAGAAGAAGAAGAAGAAGAAGAAGAAGAAGAAGAAGAAGAAGAAGAGTGATGTCTGAAACGAAAGATTTTGGATACTCATGGGCCTCGTAAAGAGCTTTGCTCAGTGAATCGTGATTTATGATGGCTCTGTGAAGCTCTTCACCTGAAGTGATTGCTGGAGAAAATGATCAGCGACCCGTGTCGGAGTGGTGTTATGAAAAGAGTCCCAGGCGGAAAAATTATGCATAGTAGAAAAAACCATGTATAATTTTTTCCACTATGCATAACTTTTCCGCCTGGGTTGTGTCGTTTGAACGATTGACACGCGAATTCTCGATTGATCTAAGACCTGTCTCTTCTCCAATACATTACTCATTTACCTTATTTGCCATTACCATATCAATCCCTCGATCCCCATTATTATAAGGAGGCTAGAATCGAACGAGTTATGCCTACCCGAAAAGAATTTGGCTTATTGGTATAATTATAATAATAAGTTTATACGGAATCATTATTTTATTTTTCAGAGTTGCCGAAAAATGTTACAAGATTACTAGTTATACCGAATTTTGCGACTCAGCCTAATTTAAATTAAAATAAATATTCTATTCGTGTAAAATTTCTGGACGAGTCGCCGTTCTGGGACGGAATTCTAGTCAAATAGACACTGCGTTCTGGGCTGTTCCAGTCACATTTTCGGTTATTCTGGCGTTTTGAAATTGCCTGGAATGTTTTTAGAATTGATTAAGCATTCTTAGTTTTAAACTTTTCCTGAATGCTTTGAAATATTGAAGACTTCTTTCATTATCTGAAGACATGTTTACCTAATGACAACACAAACGTCCTTCCATTCATTTTATCATTAAAGTTATCGATAACACGTTTACTTATTATTTCATTCCTTGCAATAAATTCAGAGAGCACGATACATATTTTTGCTGGTGCGGAAAATAAAATTTTAATTTGTTTTTATAAGTTGGAATATCAGAATTTCAATGTTTTAGTTTAAATACAAAAAGCTAATTGTCTCATTCCCCACATTGCCCAAGGATCACTAATATTATATCAAAATGATACTTATAGTATATTGTGCTACAAGTGCGGGAAGTAGGATGTTCCACACAAGTATGAAGTTTGCTGTACGAGCCAGAGGCGAATCGAAGGTGAGCCGAGGACGAGCCGGAATCGACCCAAGGATGAGCCGATGGCAAGTACTGAAAACTTCGCAAAAGTTACAACAACCTACTTTCAGCATCTATTGCACACGATACTTTCCGTAACAAATTCAGGGCATTTTTAATTTTAGAAACAAAAAAAAAACAAATTTTCCAGAAATTTTGGAAATTTTTGGTAAAATTACCAAAAATTACCGACAATTTCCGGGAAATTTCTGAAATTTTTCAATATCAGACATCACGAGAAATTTTGGAAATTCTCGTTAAATTTATTAATTACCGACAATTTAAATTATCCTAAGCTTTTCGAAAGAAATAAAAAAAAATTCGGAAATTTAAGGAAAATTGATAAATCACCAGAAATTTCAGGTACCCAAAAACTTCCAAAAATTTCACAAATTTCCGGAAATTCTCGGTAATCCAAGATGGTTTATCGGTAATTTATGGTGATTTATCGGCAATTTATGGTAATTTATTAGTAATTTATCAATTTATCACTACTCATAATCAGTCTGTCAAGTGTCAAATCATAATGAAATGAGGTTATGATTCCAGCAGTCCTGGAATAGTATGTTTTGCACCAAGGGGGAGAAGATGGACTTTTTCGACGAGTACTGAAAAAAATGAGTTGTAAAAAGTCCCCACCTCCTTGGTGCATACGATATTTTTTATAACAAATGCATGATTTCAGACAAGATTGGAAGACAGGCATGATTTCTACTCATATGAAGGAATTTTGGAATCTTTATTTTTATTTAAATATGAATTTAGGAAATTAAAAAAATTTCTGAGTTGTGAAAATTTTGAAAATGTTTTAAATTCTTGGAAATTTTGAATATTTGACAAATTTACCAAAATTAAGAGTGTCCAAAAATTCCCAAAATTTTCGGAAATTTGAGGTAATTTATAGTAATTTATGGTAAATAATGGTAAATCATGGTAAATTATGGTAAGTTATCTGTTATAATTTGTGGTACCTTATCACTGTGGGTTGGTCCATTCTGTCAAAAAATCTGTCAACGCGATCAAGTGATCACTTGATAATTTTTATTATTCACCTATGACGTAACTTTTTACTCCCTTGGGGGCTGAATTGTAGAAATTTATCCTCGCTTCATAGGCATTGAGAAGGGCTGAAATCATGCATGTGTTATGAAAAATACTTTTTCTAGCAGAGGCACTGGCGCTCTTTGAGCAAGGTTACATTTTTAGCTGCTGCGCTTGCGCACTTTGAACAAAATCACTTTTTCCAGCTGTTGCGTTTGTGCTGTTTGTTTCGTAAAACATGCATGATTTCAACCCTTCTTAATGCCTATGAAGCGGGGCTAAAGTTCCACTTTTTACTCCCCAGGGAGTAAAAAGTAACATTAGGGGCGAATAATAAAAAAATCTGTCGAAATGATCTATATTGAAGTAAATCTATGCTCATTTCAACTAATTGGACTAATTCAACAAGATTCAAGCGAAACTCATGAGACTCAAAATAAATTCCAATATTTGAAATTCCATACATTCTAGTAAATTAAAATTTAAATTGTAGAAAGTCAAATTTATTTCTAGCAACTTAAATTGTATTCTAAATAATTTATTTATTTCATGAGATTCATCATTTTTCAATCTAGTTTCAAAAACTGGAAAACAGGAATGAGGATAATTACCAATTCGCGAAGAATAAATTGACAAATACCAAAATTTCGAAAGTTAAATTGTTATTTTCATTATTTTAAATATAAAATACATAAAGAAAAGTTAAGAAATTATTTGAATTGAAAAAGTTTAAGTTATGGATCCGTTGTATTCTTGCAAAGGACTCCTGGATATTTTGTTACTCAACCTCGAATTAATTCTCCTTGATTGTGTCTAGTCGACCTTAAAAAAAAGAAGACTAATTAGCAATTAAGTAATTGATAGAGATGAATTTGGAAATGAAATGGTTATTTGAAAAAAGGAGTACTTACGAATGTTAAAGTCTTGGGAAATTTCCACCTTCCTATTTTGAACTCCTCCGGAATGCGTCTCAGGATCCGACACTCACACAGTGGATGAGGCCTAGAAACAGGTGCCCTTGTCGTCACAGGTGTCAAGATGTCGATATCGTAAATACTGGAAGACGTGGGGTCCCGCTGTGTTGACGGGCCGACTACTCGATCCGGAAGTAAGGGTTGGAGGGTGAGACGATTGGCCACTGGATGGAGGACCGAAGACGAGGGACAAACTTGAACTGATTTCAAAAGGGGTTTTTTCGACGAGTCAGGGTCGTAATAATCAAAGAGAAGAAAAAGATGTTGACTGCTGATGATGTTTCCTGACCGATTGGTGGTGTTGTCTGACTGACTGCTGCTTCAGTATTCGCTGTATTTATACACAGAATTCCTCTTTGAGTACTTATGGGGTTGAGTGATATTAGAGGTAGAAGTAAATCCGTGTGAATTGGAAAAGCCAATCATTGCCCAGGATTTTAGAGATGTCCTTATTCGAAGAGTGGTGCAGTAGCAGAAACGTACTACCTTTCTACCAAGATTCATTCCAAGAAGCATTCGCTTCTCATGGAGAAACTTTCTTAAGAATAGAATATGAGACACCTTAACTTACACGTTCTCACAGGTTCCACATGTGTTGTAAATCCCTTCCAAGATGCCAAGGGGGTTCAGATGTGGTGGTAATTTGTGTGTGACAAAGTTTCGTTAGCATCGGAAATCATGGATATTTTTAGAGAAATGCGAAATCTGCAGGTGTTCGTTGGGGGAAACAAAAAGTTAGTTTGTTATAGAATAGTTTCGATATTTCGTATTGAGGTCAAGTAGTGTCACCCTACTATAAATGTCATACTGATGAACGATATTTGTCGTTTTCTGCGTTTCAGATAGAGGTTTCTCACGAAAATCTGGTATCCGGTGCACGGGAATGCATGGTAGAGATGTAAAAATTGTATAGCTGGACGATATGGTGGGCAAGTCCTACCACGTGAAGCTAATTTTTTTTGCAGGTGAAGATTACTCTAAAATCGGGCTGAAGATTACACTTTGTTTTTTTCTGTAGGTCTTATCATCCCCTTATCAGGTAAAAATGAGTAAGTCCAAATAGAACAATTGGCACCAAGTGAGGTTTATTTGTCCTGTTTTTAATCTGTTGGTAGCATGACTTTTGTTATTCTGTTATTTAGGTTTCAGTATTCTTCTCCGGAAGCTTGCAACAATTGGAGATTGTTTTTTTTTTAAATTGGGATGATATACAGAAATTGAGCTTTGGCGCTGATGTTGCTAAATTTATGGAGAAACCTGAAATGTTAAACCAAAAATGAAATGGTTAAATTTTCATTTAGAAAAATGAATGTTTAACCAAAAAAATGTTAGCAAAATAATAAACTTTTCAACGAAAGAGATGAATTTTTAACAAAAATGATGAATCTTCAACTAAAAATGAAACATTTTCAACAAAGTAGTTCAACTTTCAACCAAAAAAGGTGAATTCTCAATGAAAAAAGTAATAGTTAAAATTTCAACCAAAAAAAATTTTCATTTTAAATCAAATACAGTCGAACTCAACCAAAAAAGACACATTTTCAACAAAATGCATGAATTTGTCATAATTAAAAAAAAATAACTTTGAACGAAAAAAGATGAATTCTCAACGAAAAACGTAATACCTAATTGATATTTCAACCGAAACATATTTTTATTTTAAATCAAAAACAGTTACATTCAACCAAAAAATAATTTTTCAACAATAGTTGAATTTGCACTCAAGACAGAAATAAAATCAACGAGATTCTTGAAGTTTCAAGCCAAAAAGAAAATTTTATACAAAAAAGTTGATTTTTAACAAAATAATAAAATTTCTATCTAAAAAAGTTCAATTCTCAATGAAAAATGTCAAATTTTCAGTTTCAACCAAGAAAGACGAATTTTAAACAAAAAAGTCAAATTTGAAATTAAAGAGATAAATTTTCAACCAAGAACCTAAATTTTTGCCAAAAAGACGAATTTCAGAAACAATATACATGAATCTTTGACTTAAAAAATGACTTTTCAACCAGAAATGCAATAGTTAAATTTTTAGTTGAAAAAGTTCATTTTTAACGGCAAAAAATGAATCCTTCACGAAAAATGTAATAGTTGATATTTCAGCCAAGAAGCAGTACAATTTTAAATGAAGAACAGTTATATTCAACCAAAAATAAAAAAGAATTTCCATCGAAATAATTGAATTGTCAGTCAAGGGAGATATAAATTTTACCAGGTTGTTAAAATTTTAAGCTAAAAAGGCGAGTTTTCAACAAAAAGTATATTTTCAACCAAATAATAAAATTTTTAACCCAAAAGATGAATTCTCAATGAAAAATGTAATAGATGAAATTTTATCTAAAAAAGACGAATTTTCAACAAGATTATATAATATTAAAAATATAGGTAGAGAGAAACTTGAGGTTAACAATCTATAAAAATATGTTTTTTTTATGTTTTTAAAATTTACAAAAATTTTGTTTTGATACCACAAATCAATGTTTTAATTTAAACTATTTAAATTTATTATAAATAATTTATTATGAATAATTTCTCATTTGAAGTGAAAGAGATGAATTTGTAACAAAATACATTAATTTTCAGCTACAAAAGATCAACTTTCAACAAAATAGCGCAATTTGAAACCAAAGAGATGAATTTTTAACCTAGAAAATTAATTTTTTACAAAAAAAGACGAGTTTCGTAAAAAGGAAATTAATTTTAAATTAAAAACAGTTTAATTCAAATAAAAAAACTAAAATCTTCTATAGTTCAAATATCAATTATTACATTTTTCGTTAAGAATTCATCTTTTTTCGTTGAAAATTAATTTTTTCAATTGAAAATTTAACTATTCCATTTTTGGATGAAAGTTATCTTTCTTAGTTGAAAATTCATGTATTTTGTTGCAAATTCATCTTGTTTTGGTAAAAAAATTTAATTGAAATTTAAATATTTTCTTGAAGATTCGTTTCTGTTTTGGGTCGCAATTGTTTTTTGAACTGAAAATTTAACGATCCTATGCTTGGTTGAAAATTGACCTTCTTAAGTTGAAAATTCATTTTTTGATTGAAAATTTAACTATTTTGTTGAAAATTCGTTTTTTGTAGTTTAATAATTAATTTTTAAAATGAAAAGTTAACTCTTCCATTTTTAATTGAAAATTCATCTTTTTCAGTAGAAAATTCATGTATTTTGTTGAAAATTTGTCTTGTTTCTGGAAAATTGATCTTCTAGTTTGAAAATTAAGCGGTTTTAGTTGAAGATTTAACTATTCTGTTGAAGATTTATCTACTTGCTTGAAAGTTGAACTTCAGTGTTAAGAATTCATTTTTCTGGTCGTAGATTTATCATTTTAGTTGAGAATTTATCTCTTTGGATGAAAATCCATCTACTATTGATTGAGAATTCATCTCTTTTTGTTAAAATTTTTTTATTTGTTTGGGAATTTAATTATTGAGTTGAAAATGAACTTTATTGTTGGAAATTCATATTTGCGGGTCACAGCTCAACTATTTTGTAGAAAATTCGCTTTTTTGGCTTCAAATTTTTGAACTCAAAATTTCATTATTCCATTCTTGGTTGAAGATTTATCTTTTTTGGTCGAAAACTCAACTATTTGGTTTGAAAATTCATCTTTTTTAGATGGAAATTCATCTCTTTCTTTTAAAATTTCACTATCTTGTTGAAAATTCATCCTTTTTGTTTTCATTTCTCTTTTATTGAAAAATTATTTTCTAACTGAAAAATGAACCATTCTATTTTTTGTAGAAGATTTGTTCTGTAATGCTTTAGAAATGTTATGTCGGTCATAATTCACCTACGACTTTGAATAAAAAGTATAACAGCTGTCACTCGACTCTATAATTTTTTTTTACTATAATTTTTATTTATCCTAATTGCCAATTTACCTAATTTTTATATATCCGAATTATCGTTTCTCATCATGTTTATTTGACCGAATCATAATTTGGATAAATTTTCATAATGCCGAATTACTATTCAACATAATTTTCATTTTTTCGAACTACCATTTGTTATAATTTTCATATTTCCAAATTACCGTTTGACATCATTTTTGTTTTACCTAATTACAATTTGACAGGAATTTTATAATACCGAATTACTATTCAACATAATTTTTTTTCTTTCTAAATACTGTGCGACAAATTTTTATTCTTTCGAATAACCACATAACCTAAAATTCATTTATACGACACGCTACCCGTCTTTTGGCTGACTCCAATTTCGAGGCATTATGCAGCCAATCAAAATGCCGGACGCCATTTTGGGACGAATGAAATTTATGTTACATGCAATTCCGATGACATGGGGATTATGACAGATGGCATTTCGTTTGAATAAATTTTAGGTTATGTGCTTATTCGGCATGATAAAAATTATGCCACATAGTGTTTAGCAGCCCCCTGCATCTCTGAGTTGAAAAATTCCTGAATGTTGACCGTGGCGCTGCCTGTTCAGGAGGCCGACCCGCTCTGAAACGTCATTGTAAACAGTCTTTTTTAATTGAATTTAAATTTTCTTGATGGAAAAATCAGTATTTAGCGTTTTTGTTAATAATATGAGTGAAGCATAAAAGTTTAAGTGTCTGATTATGCAAAAAGTTGGATGAAAATGAGGAAATATGTCGTTGTTGGATGCAAAACCGTCTACCTGACATGCTCGGAAAATGTGCCTATTTTTTTAGTTCCTAATGATAAAAATCTGATAAGATTATGGCAAATTGCCATATTACGCAATGATATCAAACTTCAAGCGGGTGACGTTAAATAATTAATTTACAAATTTGTTACTGTAAGTGTCCTGGTAATTTTGATCTTTTTCATTAGTTGTTGAGAATGTCGAGAAAAATGTATATAAATACGAGCATAAAATTCTTTTAGTTTTAATGATATCGAATTAAAAATATTTTTTTTATAATAATTAAAAATTTGATGAACAGTTTCAATACAAACGTTTTGGTAATATTCGATTTGTGCAAAAGATTTTAAGAATTTCCAGTTTTGAAAATACAAATCTTTTTGAATTTCTGAAGCAATAAAAAATTAATACACAATGCATAATTGAAAGAGAAGTTAATCTAAAATAATGTTTTTTTATTTTCCAGGATTTTTTTTTAATTAAAAAAAATTCAAATAATTGTGAAATGTATTCAGAAGGTTTAGAAATTTTGAAAAGATTCGAAATAAATTTGAAATTTAAAAAGATTTTAAGAAATTTTTAACAAAATTTTGAATTTCAGTGATGTCAAAAACAAGTTTAGAAGCTGTTTGAGAATTTTGAAAGGTTAAGAAAATAAGAAATTCTCTTGAGATTCCTGGAAAAATTCTAAGTTTATTTTTTATTTTGAAAAATTAATTTTTAAATAAAAATTAAGAGGATTTTAAGAAATGTCGAAGAAGAATCTGAAAGATTTGAGGGCAATTTGTTTAATATTTCAGGATTTTAAAGACATTTTAAGAAAAATTCGAATAATTTTAAAAGATGTGTAGAGATTCAGAGGAGGATTAAATTGGATTTGGATTTAGTAATCAAAAGTAATACACAATTCATAGTCAAAAGAGAAGTTTAGACAAAAAAGTTTTTTTTTTGCAGGATTTTTTTTTATTTTAAGAAAAATTCAAATAATTGTAAAAGATAATTAGAAGGTCTAGGAAATTTAAAAAGATTCAAAATAAATTCAAAATTTACAGAGATTTAAAAAAGTTTGATACAAAAGGTAGAATTTTAAAGATTTGAAATCAAAAATTTAGAAGCTGTTTAAGAACAATCAAAGATTTCAAGAGAATAAGAAATTTTCTTAAGATTCTTAGGAAAATTTTAGATTATTTTTTATTTTGAAAAATTAATTTTTGAATAAAATATAAAAGCATTTTAAAAAAAAGGTCAAAAAAGAATCTGGATGGTTGAAAGGCAATTTTTTTGATTTTGCATTGTTTGTTCCGACTTAAATACAAATATTAATTTATTATGAACATCTTCATTTCTCGTTTTTAAATATTTTGTAATATATTTAAAACGCTTTGAAAAAAAGAAAAGTGATAAAACTTGAGTCTTTATTAGATAAAATATCTATGTGTAGTTAACAAATTGTAAAGTTTTGATGAATATTGAATACAAAGTTATTCTACAATCTGATGCAAAGTAAATTATGAAAAAGTTCCAAATTTAGTAGAAAAACAATTGTTTATTGTTTGTTCCGACTTGAATACAAATATTTATGTATCATAAGCATCTTCGTTTCTTGTTTCTATACATTTTATAATATACTTGAAACGCCTTGAGACAAATAAAAACGTGATAAAGCTCGAAGCATTATTAGATAAGATACGAGTATGTGCAGTTCTAAACACTCACTATAGTACAAAACTGTAAAGTATTCATTATTTATTACACAGATCTTCGTTCATTGTGTATTTTTGTATTCTAATAAAGAAATTTTATGAATTTTTCGCCTTTGGTACTATTATTAAATGTTCGTTGTTTGTGTGGAAGTTTTTTATGCAAAGGCCATTTTTATAGAAACTGCAGCCATCAATTTCCAAATCTAAAATACAAACTCTGAAATAAAGAAATCTAATTTTAGTTGAAAACTTTATCATTGTTTTGTGTGATCATTCTGTAATTCAAAACAATATTTTCAAGTTTTTGAACAATCAGCGCCACCTGTCGGCCCCAGTCAAATTTCACGACGCTTCGACGTATGGTCAATCAGCTTCAATTTCCCCAGTTTTTTTTCCATCATAATTAAAGTTTTGTAAAAATGAATTGAGAGAAGTTGAATTACATGCTACCGGACGTCCCCGAACTCTTTTTTTGAATGGATAATAAAAAAATTCAATTATGCTAAAGTTGAGAAAAGCACTTCACTATTTTGAGGTTAGGATGGTATTATATAAATGGGAATGTCTGGCTCAGTTGCAACCTCGCAAGTGAGTAGAGAGGGACCCTGAAGCATTTGCGACCATGCACAAAAACGTATAAGCATTATTGTGTGCCACAACTCCATAAAAAAACCTTATGAAATAAACGCGAGCTCGAGGTGTCAAAATTTATTTTTTCTTTGCATTATACAGTCTCTGTCGTACCGATACTTTGTCGGTAAGTAAAAGAGCGTACTAACCACCATGGGAAGTACAAGTATGAAACTAATTACCATTATTCATAAAAAAAATTTTCTTGATTGTCTACAAACAATATTAGTTCCGGGACATTTGTTTTTATGTTTTTTAGCTTGTCCTATGTTTTTGGCCAAAAATATTGTGCACTTTGGGAGTAGAGTTGGGAGGAATTGTAACACACATAACCTCAAAATATACGTACTTTTATCAAACTTAGCGAAATTGAACTCTTCTTAATTATCCCACAAAAAAAGAGTTCGGGGACGTCTGTCAGCATGTTTTTTACCATTTCCCAAATTTTCATGACCAAATATTTATTATTTTGAGAGATAAACCGGGGGAACCTAACATGGCTAAAATCGATAATTTCCGAAGTATCACATGCCCTTAATTCAGTGTATTCTGAGCAGAGTGCCAGGGGGATGGTGTTCAGGAAAAATAAAAATTATGTCAAATAGTAATTCGGTATCATAAAAATTGAGACTTCATCGCTTCATAATCGCTTAATAATTTAATAATATTTTGAATAATTAGTTTTTTTTTAACATTAGTAAATAAATTTAATCATAATATACAGATGCGTTCAGCTAGGTTAGTAGTTTTTTAAAAACCAATTTAATAAATTCAATTGCATCACACCCATCAAAGTGCTTTAATATAAAAGTATAAAATGAATAACACTCTACTCAATCTTAACTGCAGTCGGTTTCAGAAAATTCGACTCACGCTCTGAGTCGAATCGGATTTGGTTCGACTCAATTCTCAGCTGAGTCGAATCGGATTATAGTCGAATCAATTCGATTCATGCGCATAATTGATAATATACCCAGCTAAAAATTCCTGTACAGGGACCTCTGAGGATCCTGCACATGTTCCTATACCATCTTTTTTCGTCGAAATAATATAATTCTCCCGCCAAAGTATACAACCATAACCTCGAAATTAGCATAGCTATTTTGCGTATCCTTTACAACTTCTACTTCGGCTCCCTCTGTGACGGACGTTTTTAAAATCAATTACCGACATTTTCACTTTTACGAATGCTAGTATCTCCTAATTTAGCGCAAAGTTTAAGTTGTATACTTTGACAGTTTAATTACCCACCACTAATCGCCAATTGTAATAATTAATAAATATTTATAAATTGAAAATTGTGTATTGCAGTGCACCAGCATGCAATCACAATCACAATTTTTTTTCAAATCATAATTTGAATTTTGCGCCAAGCAGAGTGGTACGAACATGGCGGTCGAGCACTCCTGTATTATCTAGTACTTTCATGTTTTATTTTTTTCCTGTATTATCAGTGCTTTCATGTTTCCAAAGACACCAATTAACTTAAAGAAGATGTTTACAGAAAAGTCCTTGTATAATTTCAAATCACATAAAATCTTCACAACTTGAGTTTATTGATTCAATATGTTCGTTACTGTATCCATTACAGATACATTATTAGGTTAAAAGTTTTCTATTAAATTATAATAATTGAGCGGCTGAATCGAAAATATTATATAAATATTATATAAAATCGAAAATTTTCAAAATATAAATTACGGTATCTCAGCTCCACATTATTAGTATGTGCTAGTTCTTGCGTACAAAATCAACTAGAATTGTAAAAAAGTCTTGTGTTTTAAATTTTTTAATAATATTTTAACGTCCAACAGAAATCTTTTCTTCCGAACTTTGTCGGAAAAAAATGAACGATATAATAATGTCGATCATTATTAAATAATGATCGACAGTTGCCACAATTATAATTAGATTTATCTGAAATTTCAAGGAAAACTTCTTGGTACGATGTCAAAAAACATTGTCACTTAAAATTTTCTTAAGTTCAAAATTCCTCCGTCAGTTTTTTTCCGTCAAAGTTCGGAAAACACGATTTCAGATTGACGTTAAAATATTATTAAAAAATTCAAGACACAAGACTTTTTTACAATTCTAGTTGATTTTGTTGGCTTCAGTAGAGTATTTCACCCATAAATACGCAAAAACTATTAAATAATAATAATGTGAAGCCGAGATATCGTAATTTATGTTTTGAAAAACATTGATTTGAGGTTAAAAAATTTTATAGTTTTTAATTTTTATCATGAGAAATATTAGCGGGACTATGAAGTTTTATGAACATAAAAGATGCGGTTCTGCCATTTCTATGAGCCTATATTTTCATTTTTCATTTATCGAGAAAATGATTTTAAGCTCCGAAAATCGATCGCTGGACAATACTTTTGCCCGTTCTCCCGAGCGCGGCGAGTTTTTCAATCCAGCCGCTCAACTGTCAAATGGAAAGTTACGTCTCTGAAACTTGTTTCTTTTCGTGTCAATCTGTCAACAAATGTGGTTCTTTTGGACAACATAATTTGATTCCTTTGGAAACATTTTCGAAAATGAGTGAATTTCACACTGCAGTAATTCTGTTTTGTTGCATGTCCATTGGAGTCCGAAAATTATTTCCATTTAACACTCTAGCTTTTTCTGTGTCGTCTATTTTATATTTACGGCGCTTTTCAGGTTAATTAGTTGATTGTGAATATATTATGCGTTTTCGGGTTTTTCGGGCCTTTCGTATACATACGAAAATCAAATTGTTTATTAGCCCTTAGATTAGCCTAAATTTCTTGTTAATCTATATGTGCAAGATTGAAAAAACTGTGTCAAAGGTAACGGTAAACTAGAATCAGATATCTAAAGTAAGCAAGTGATAAAAATAAATTGATACCATAATAAATTGGTCGAGTCTAAACGTACGGACCTGGCAAGTGGGAGGTGGAGCTGGAAAAGGGAAGGGAGCGTAGCTTGTATCCGGACGAATAGACACTACCTTATAAATTATACAAAGAATAATTGTGGGCTAACGAGAGCCAATTCACACCACCGAATTGAGAATCAACAACTCATTCAGCTGATAAAAAGTTAACTTTGTTTCCAATCATATGTCACTTTGTCCTCACTAATCTGAATCATAATATCACACTTGTGCTTTATTGTTTCAATAAAATGTGAAGTCATTTTATCACAGCAATTAAAATATCTAGAGTCAGCACAGCTGTTGTGGTAAGTTCCATAAAAAGTTTAGAATAATTTAAAGTAGCTAATTTGAACATGAATTCTAATTGAATACCAAAATAGTCCTATCTAAAAAAAGTGGTGTAACGATATGTCTCGAAAATCTCGCAATCATTGTTCTTGAAAACCTCATTGGCTTTTTATCAAATGAAGCTGTTTAATATCTTAAATTCAAAATTTTTAAATTCAAGTCTACAAATAATACATTTTGATAACAGAAATCATAGAAAACCTTTTGTAAATTGAGAAACATTTGTGCTTTTTAAGTACTCTTGCGAGATCAAATAAAAACTTTAAAATTATCCAATAAATTATCGAATATATTATACATGCTTTATGCTAGTGTTTTTCTTTGAAAATTATAATTTTTGAAAAAGAATTTTAATATAAAATCATGAAGTTTCGAAGAGGACTCATAATTTCTAATAAAATGTTAGTTTTGTTAGTTTTTTCACCCGATATTAGCATTTTTGAACAAATATCATAATTAAGATTCCTATTTTTCAACAGTTTTAGGTTACGTTAGTGTTTCACACCAAAAATTGGTATTTTAAACCAAAAATAATTATAGTTCGAACAAAATTTGCAATTTTTTAACAGTTTCAGTTTATATTAACGTTTTTCATATGAAATCGGTTATTTTGAATAAAAATCATTAGATTTCGAAAAAGATTTACAATTCTGAACAATTTTCAGTTATGTTATGTTAGTGTTTTGCACCGAAAATTATTGGTGTAAAAAAAATTATTAGATTTCAAAGAATATGTACGAGGGGCAAGTAAAAAGTAAGGTTCCCAACGCTGTAGCTCCGCCGCGCGTGTTGCTAGGCGAAATCCGGCG
>JAUMHM010107273.1:0-22067 GCA_032362435.1 Melikaiella ostensackeni
TTCGTAGTTTTGCACACGATTGAAACCTGAAACACCTCCTTTCATCATAATGAATCATCGTGAAAGCATTAAATCTAGTATTAACTGTCAGATTACCACAACTGCTTGGAAGAAATTCTAGGCAAATTTAATGGTTTCCTGGCAAACTGCAGAATATGAATGGCCGCAATTTGAGAAGAGGATTTGGTGGTTATTCTCCTTACATCAGAGCTGAGTACAATCGCAAAGATCTTCTGGTTGAGTTTAGCGGTGGAAATCCTCCGACATTAAAGGCCTTATCCAATCGTTGATTGAAGAAATAAATTTACAAGCGGCATGCTATATTAATGTGCAAACAATGAAATCAGTGTCTTCATTATCACGCTTATACAACTTCATTCATTGAAGCAATCATTCACAGAACAGACAAGAAGAAGTACCTGAAAATACATCTTATTCCACTCGGCTAGTACTAATGATAATGTCAGTAGTCATCTACGTGTCAGCATATTTGATGGCATTCTATTTTCACCATTGATATATTCTCAACATCTCTCAAATTTTATTGGTAATGCTTGCAGCTTGGGAACCCACAACTGCTGCCGCAACTTTTTCATTTTAGTGATTGTTTTTTCTTTTTTATGGAAGTCTAGTTTTTTCTGGAGGACTCACATTCACACATTTAAAAATCACAACGCAGGAGGAATTTAAAACTTTTTAAGATCTGAATGATTCTGGTTGAATAACGATGATACATTCAAACTTATTTAAAATAACGTTTAATCAAGCTAAAGGTACTTCACCCAGTCTTGACAAGGTGCCTTCAAATAAAGGAAACTTGATTAACTAGTGTGGAAGATTAATTAAAGATTTCAAGAATGTTTCGCTCGTACTGTCTGGACCGAAGGCAATATCAGTGGCAGTCACTAGTGTTTATGAAATGATGAAATATTACAGGAAAATGGGGTGGTTTCCTGGCATACTTCTGAATATGAATGGCTACAATTTGAAAGAAGAATTCGTTGATCATCCTCCTTACAGCTGAGGCGAGTATAATGAAAAAGGGCTTTTAGTTGGTTACAACGATACATATGTTCTGACACTCCAGTCTTCATCCAAAGTGCTGCATTTTTCTGCATCTGCAGATTCACTAGTGGATCTATCGAATGAATTAATCCTGGAACGTCCAATAATGTTAGATTGAGGGTATCTTTATGCGGTGGTGCTAATTTTTCCTAATGCGGAAGAAGTAGTATCTGAAAGCACATTTTATTCCACCCCACTAATACGTCTGGAAATTTTTCGTGAGGAGGTGGAAACGAATTGACGCACTTTGTCTAAAAAATAGCTATACCCACCAAAACTACCTCCTCTTTCTGCCAACCCAAGACTACAGACTCCCTTATCGTATGACTTCACAGCCTTGGGTTATTGGCCACTACGCCGTGCTTCGGCGTCCTCCTATTCACCGTGCTTCACTCATCTAGCGGTTCTTTTCGGCTTCCTCTTAGGGGCTACCTTCCGGAACGCTGCGCATCTCGCTGTCCCTGGAATATGGTCAATCCGGATATTCATACCCATCTCTACGACCTCCATCTTCTTTCGTACTCTACAAGACACCCATCCAATTTTATGGTGTCCTGTACGAATCATCCTTGCAGCCAGCTCCTCGCTAGGCTTGACATTGGCCTTTAAGATTCCCCTGAAGGCTTTTTTTGTCAAGCTGACTTTCGCATCTCCTGCCGTGCTCTCACTGAAGCATTTCCTCACAGCAACTCTAACCTCTTTTCCCTACGTAGTCATATCGAGGTCCAAAATTTGAACTTCGGTGCGGAAAACTAACTTGCGCAAGTTCTTTTTGTTTACTACCGCCTCCCTGATGGCTTAGGTTAGCTTTGCCCTGCCCTCCGCCTCATTTCCCACTTTGATTAGGATGTCTCCGTCTCTGGTTTGCCTTACACCCTTGATTTTAACACCAAGAGTGTTCGATTTCACCACACTCTTGAGGTTCTTAAGGACATCGGCGTAACTTGAGTCCTTTACTGGTTTTATCAGAACCGCCTTAGGCTAGCTCGTCTCTGGGCCTTTGGGAATTCGCGGAGAGCTCTCTCGTCCTCTTCCATTGAGCGGGTGCGAGAGTTCTCTCGGCATTTTCTATCGTCCGAGTCCACTGGTCGGCCATTTGCGGTGCACTACTGACCGACTCCTCAAGTCCTGCAGTCCGCTTCATCTCTCTCATCTTGCGTGAGAGTTTATCACACACGAACTAGTCGTAAGACAGCTTAAAATACCTCCTTTGCTCTCCTTCAAACTTTCGCTGTTTCAGTACCCTCCGCGCATATTGAAATCTATTTCTTATCGGCAAGTACATATTTCTGTGCACGCCGCAGAACTCCGCCATTTTTTTAGCAGCGCCTCCATTTCCTCGAGCCTCTAGACCTCCTTTTCCCTCATCTCAATTAAGCCAAGCTTGTCATGTTATGCTTGAGATAGGAAAATGTACTGCTTGCCTCCGCAGAGCTTGCAATGCGGGAGTAAGATTTCAATACTCTGAGAGGCAACATGGTATCCTAGAGACTGAAGGTCATAGTACTGATGTATTCATTAGCACACCTGCAGCATTTGATGTTCACCACTGGAACATTTTCAACATCTTGCAAGTTTTATTGAAAATAGCTTCACCCCGAGAACCCAGAACTGCTACGTCTACAAATCAAATGATAACAACCCAAATGATATTCAACAACTTTGAACAACATTGTTCATATATGGTACATCGAAAATATGAAAGAAAATAAATCGGTATCAGGTTTGGGACTTCTTAGCTTTATCAAACAAATAACAGAATTGGCAGCAACTGGAAGCTGTGATTCATGAAGTCAGCCCCTTTACTGGTGTTCACTCGGGCTCGAATATTCTAGAAAAATAAAGTGATTTTCTGACAAACTCCAGAACATGAGAGGCTATAATCTTAAAGAAGGATTCGGTGATTTCCCATGTTACAGTAGAGCCAAGCATAATCGAAAAATACTTATATTTTATTACAGTGGCGCAGATTTTCTGACATTCCAAACCTATCCAAAATGTTGAATTTTTCTGCGACTGTACTTTTATTAGCAGATGCGAAAATAGGTATAATTAAACATAAAAACAAATCTGCAAGCGGTATGGTCGCTAAATGCCTAAACAATGGAATCAATGTCTTTGTTACTACGATTCTACAAGTCCATTCACTGAAGCAATCAATCATAGAAAATACAAGAATATCGGACTGGGAGTCTCTTTAAGCGGTGGTGCCAATTTTCACTGGTACGGAAGAAGTAATATCTAAAAGCACGTCTTATGTAACTCTACCAGTACTTTTGATAATTTCAGTAGTGATTTACGTATCAGCAAAAACATTGGCATTTGATGCTCACGATCGGGATACTTTCAACATGGGGGAGGATTTTCAACATGGAGGAATTTAACACCTTTGAAGATCTGGATAATTCTTGTTTAATACAGATGATACATCCTAACTGATTTAAGATAACGTCCAATCAAGCTGAAGGTACTTTATCCAGTATTTAAAAGAAAACTTTAAACGAAGAAAAGTTGATGAAAAAGTATGGAAGATTGATTGAAGAGTTCAAAAATGTTTCGTGCGTACTGCCTGGATTGGGAGCAGTATCAATAATAGAATATTGTAGAGATGGATCTGGCAATTCTCCTATGAAAATTATAAAACAGCGCTTCTTGAGTTCTAAAACGGTTATATTGTTGGCGAAAGGTTTACCTTATACGGAGCGTTTATATCAAGTAATAATCCGAATGATTGAATCAGGATTGCGACAAAAATGGACTGGACATTATTCCCATGATCTGCTGTTTCTATGATATCTGTTATCGATCGTCGTCTTTATAGGAGAATTTCTATTTAGAAAGCTGCAAGGACTTTCAGCAATCTACCTGACAAAAAGAAGAATGAGCATTTACTAAATACCAATTTTGGTCTATCTGTACCATAGACCAAGGAATAAGAGGTGGGTAAACAAAAAGTGTGACAAGGTGTATGAAGGATATATGGTAAAGACAGTAAGGAGAGATGTATATTATGCCAAGCAATCTTGCGTAGAATTAGGTAATATAAATTGCAGGTATCCATTGATGGTTTGATTCGAGTGTGCAATACTCGGGGTGATTTAACAAAAAATGTATAGAAGTGTGGTTGTAGAAATGTGTTGACCCACTGCGACAGGCGAATTCTTAGTGAAGCATTAAATAAATGCACTAAATACCTACATTTGTTCAATATATGTTTCAACTCTCAAACTACGCCCCAATTCACGTTACATCAGCTAACCTAGCAAACAGCAATTTATTTACCTAAATAAAGAATATTGGGAACAGTATCATTTCTTATTAATAAACCTTATTAAATAATAAAAAGATGTAAATTGTGTATACAAATGTCATGAGGAACGCTTGTTTTATCTTTTCAACTCGTTTCGTCTATTGCTGTTATAGACTATCCCTTTCCTACAGATGTTAAAAAAATGTTGTTACAGATAATACTAATTTTCCTACATTCCAAATGCATGTTGTTACAGTCAAATGAATTATAGTAGTAGGTGACTTATATTGTAGTATGAAAGTCACATTGTAATACGTTAAATGCTTGCTGTTTAGAATCGAACAATTTTTCTGCACCCCAAAGTCAAATTTTATATGCAAACTTAATACGTTTCAATAGAGCTAAGGGGGGGGAAGCAAAATTGTAATCGCTAATATCGAGTACAGACATAGGTCAATAAGTTAGTCATAAATTATACGTATGTAATAAAAATAAGATAAATGAAATCCTATATCTTGTTTTCTTTCGCTAGAATCAATATTCCATTCCACTCAAAAAATATAAATTTACTGGGACCTAGTTCATTACATTTCAAGATAACATAACACAAATTTCACTTCTGTAAGTCAGAAAATATTGAAATGTGACGTAACAAAATGTAGTACCGCCTTACCATAAAAAGCCATAACATTTCTGGCTTAATTTTCCTTCGCAGACATTTTGAAATTTGAACATTGAAAGTTAAACATTGCTCTTTTTATTACATACAAAATTCAGAAGAATAAACCATCCTTCATTCCTCGAAAAAAACATAATCAATAATCCAATTTGAGGCAAGTGTCCTATTACAGTGTTAGGTAATTGGAAAAGGCAAATTACCGTACAGAACAAAGTATCATAAAAGTCGTAACTTCTCTTCCATCCGTTCAACTGGTATAATGCAACAATCCAAAATGAACCACGTATTCTTCTGCGAAGGACTAAACAAGTTCAGCAGTTCTCGCCGAACGATTGAACAACGTAGACACAACACACAAGGCTGTTAGAGATAGACAGATATTACAGACAAAGCTGATGTTCTTATAAAAACAATTGTTCTCACGGGTAAAATAGATAATTTGACAGACCAAGGGGATATAATATTAAACTTTAAACGCTTTAAGAAATTTTTGTACCGAACATTAACGACCAGACATCCACCATTCAAGATGAATATTAATTTCCTCAGAAGTTGGTTAATTTACGTATTTCTGTTCTTCGGTTTATACGGTAAAAGTAAAACTAAGAACGCAAAATATGTGAAAGGAATTGTAAAGTCCAGAATATGAATGGCTACCTTTTGAAAGGAGGATCGTATGATTCTCCTTCTTACAGTAGAGCCAAGTATAATGAAAAAGGACTTCTAGTTGAGTACAGTGGTGCAAATCTCCTGACATTTAAGGCCTTGTCGAAAGTGTTAAATTTTTTTGCATCTATAATTTAATCAGCGGATGCGAAAATAGGCATCATTAATTCATCAACAATTTGACCAAAGTGCTTGATCGTCTCACTCTCACTAAACAATTGGAAAACAACGTCCTGAAGAAGAACCTGCAAGTACATCTTATTCCACTCTACTAGCACTATTGATAATTTCGGTAGTGGTCTACCTGTCAGCACGTCTGACGGCATTTTATTTTCACCGTTGGTATATTTTCAACATATTTCAGGTTTTTTTGGCAATGTTTGCAGCTCAAGAAACTGATAAATGCTGCCGTAAGAATTTTTTTTAGTTTCCGTGATTGTTTCGTCCTTCTTCTATGCGTCTAGTTTTCTTGAAGGACATAAATTAAAAAATTTAAGGATCACCTTGCAAAAAGAATTCAACACTTTTGGAGATCTGGATAGTACTGGCTTAGTACCGATGATATATCTAGACTTCTTTAAGATAACGTTCATTCAAGCTGATGGTACGTTATCCAGTCTTGAAAAGAGGACTTAAAATGAAGAAAACTCGATGAAAAAGTGTGTAAAATTTATGAATGAGTCTAAGAATGTTTCGTACGGACTACCTGTATCAAGGACAGGTATTCAATATAATATAACGAAAACAGTGTCTTTCTTACTACGCTTATGTTATTCAGTCCATCGAATGAATCAATCCTAGAACGTACAATAATGTTAGATTTAGGGTCTCTTTATGTGGTGGTGCTTATTTTTTCTGGAACGGGAAAAAGTAGTACCTAAAAAACATTTTATTCTACCCTTATAATACTTTTGGATTTTTTCTGTGGGAAGGTGGAAATGCATTGAGGTACTTTGCCTAAGGGCGTCTACACCCACATAAACCACCTCCTCTTTCTGCCAATCTAAGAATGCGGGATCCGTTATCGTATTACTTCAAAGCCCCGGGTTACCGGCCACTACGCCGTGCTTCGGCGTCCTCCTATCCAGCCCGCATGGCTCATCTAGCGATTCCTTTCGGCTTCCTCTTCCGGGTTACCTTCCGGAACGCTGCGCATCTCACTGTCCCCGGAAGATGGTCAGTCCGGGGATTGTCCTGTTTAGCGGCGCTGAGATAAGAGTGTGGCGTGCTCTACAAGACGTCCGACCAACTTTGAGGTGTCCTGTATGGATCAACCCTGAAGGCTTTCTTTGTCAAGCTGACTTTCACATCTCCCGTCGCTTCCTCACCAAAGTACTTCCTTACAGCTTCTCTCACCTTCTCTTTCTCCGTCGTGATATCGAGGTCCGAAACTTCAACCTCGGTGCAGGGAACTAACTTGCGCACGTTCTTTCCTTTTCGTACTACCTCCCTGATGGCTGAGGTCAGCTTTGCCCTGCCCTCCACCTCATTTTCCACCTTGCTTAGGATATCTCCGCCTCTGATTTGCCTTACACCCTTGATTTTAACACCAAGAGTGTCCAATCTCACCGCGCTCTAGTGGCTCTTAAGGACCTCAGCGCAACTTGAGTCCTCGGTTCGTTTTATCACAACCGCCTCAGGCCGACCTCTTCTCTAGATTTTTTTTCCAGGCGCAGGACAGCCGAAACGACCTCCTCTGCTCCCCCTCAAACTTAAGCTGTTTTAGAACCCTCCGCGCATCTCCGAGTCCATTTCTCATCGGCAAGTACATTCGGGCAAGTATATTTCTATGTATGCCGCACAACTCTACCATTTTTTTAGGACCATCTCCATTTCCTCAAACCTCTGTACCTTCTTCTTCTCCTTCTTCAACTCAATCAAGCCAAGCTTGTATTACTTTGCTTGAGACTAATCCAACTCTCTCTTTCTCATCTCTTCTTTGATATCCGACACGTCCAACACTACTTCAAACAACTCCTCACAAAAACTTCGGTTTAATTTATCGTTCTCCATATTGAATTCCACGAGTAGCTATGGAAATGTACGGTCCGCCTTCGCAAAGCCCCGCATGCGGGGGTAAGGTTTCAGTACTCTAGGAGGTGACATGGTATCCTAGAGACTGGTAGTTTTAGTAGCGACGTATGTGTTAGCACATCCCCTGGCATTTGATGTTTACCGCTGGGACATTCTCAACAACTGCAAGTTTTATTAGGAATACCTGCACCCTGAGAACCCACAACGCAAGATGTGCGCAGTAGCTTACAGTTCGAAATTATTCCCTTTCCTGATATCTATAAAATTATACCCTTACCAGATGTTTACCTTGCATATTTTAAAGATATTTCCAAAGATATAGTAAAATGGATAAAAATCGACTGAAGTACCATTTATTTCAATGAACTATCACCTTATGTTCTAAAAAACATTTGCTTTTAGTTTAGTTATAATGTGAAGAACATGTTCTATGAGATTTTTCTGAGGCTGCTGAGCTTCTAGAGCGGGGAAAAATTGGTTTCTATCTCTGAAGTTAAAGAAACAATTTTTTAAAATGATATTAGGTCTAGAGGGGGCTGGTAAGTTGAATTTTCTTCTTTTAGTTATTTATAAGATATTTTTTGGTTACTGCAGAAGAATAAGAAATCATTTGAATGTTCTAGCAGAGCTAAGATGATTTTTCTTATCGTGAATTCCTATTTTTAATTCTAAAGAAATTAAAATTAGGAAGCATTCTGAACGACTAAATAAGTATTTCGTTTCATCCTTTGAGAGATTAACTAATTGCATTTTCTTAATAATTATACATCAAACTGGTTGATTACAGTGGTGCAGATGTTCTGTCATTCCAGGCCTTGTCCAAAGTGCTCAATTATTCTGCAACTGCAGTTTCATCAGTGGATACGAAAATAGGTACCATTAATCTAAGTAACAAATCTGCAAGTAGTATGATGGAGAAATGCGAAACGTATGAAGTCAATGTTTTCGTTATCACGCTTCTACAACCCCATTCATCGAATCCGTCATTCCCTAGACATACAAGAATGTTTGATTGGGAGTCCTTTTATGCCATGGTACCAATTCTTCACGTTACGAAAGAAGTAGTTCAAAGAAGTTGATTGGTGCTGTTTGAAGTGTCAGTGAAAATTGTGCTTACTGGATTACCGATCAACAGCACGAATTCGCTTGACCTTCTACAGCGAAAGGATAAAACACATAAGGAGAGAGGAAGTGGTGGAAAGAGGGAAACCGCACGCTGAAGACATAGGCATAAGTTATGCATGGATATTTAGTTTTTATAATCTTGCACTGAAGAGGGCCCCTATCTGAGGCTGAAACGTTTGCCAAACTCATACTCATATAATTCACTGAATGTTATATCACATAATTATAAGACCCTATTGCCAATATAAAAAGTTTCTGAAAACAAATTTAATACTTGGGTCAATAAAAAACGACATCTTTCAAAAAACCAGTAAAGATGTCACTGAACGATTCATAGAAGTACATCTTACAAAGCCGAAAATCCCGCTAATAGACGAATTTCTCTTTCCAGCTGCGCGCCAAAGATTTGAGGGTCGTCTTTATTTATCTGATTATTATGTGACGTATTCAAGGGTTGTTTTGAGGTTATGTTGGAAGACGTTTCGCATACTACGCTACTATTACTTGTTGCGCACGAATGGAAGAGGTTAGTGAGTTCAACTATTAGCGCGTTCGCCTATCAGCGGGTTTGCACTATGCATCAAAACATGTTAAAGGTAATGTTTGATGAAGCTGAAGGTCCTGCATCGAATCTACGAAAGAAGAGCCTCAAGCACGAGAACATTCACATAAACTGTGTAAGATTTATCAATAAATACAATAACGTTTCATGCATACTTCCCTGATCGAGGGCAGTAGCAGTAGTATAATCATTTGAAGATGCTTCTGGTTATTCTCCTGCAATAACTATGAAGCAGTCCTTCTGGAGTTCCAGCACAGTTATGTTGTTAGAAAAAGGTTCACCCCATGTGAAGCGTTTGAACCAAGTGATAATCAGAATGATTGAATCAAGATTGCGACAGAAATTGACCGGACATCATTCCCGTGATTTTTCCCACAATGGTCGTACCTTAAAGGTGGGGGGGGGGGAACCTGCCGTCTTTGTTGTTTCATAATAGTGAATTAAAATGTTATTAAACCAACAGTTGTCAATTTTGCGTAAATTTTTTTTTAATGACTTTTGTACTATTGTTGTAAATTATCTCCTCAACTGCGGTTACAGACCGCTTCTTCCTAACAGATATCCAAAAAGCTTGTTGCAGTTAATACTCATTTTCCTACATTTAAATCGCATGTTGTTACAAGCAAGAGTTTTCGTGTGCGGGTGTATTACATTGTAGTATCCAAGTCACATTTCAACATGTAAAATGCTTGCTAGCTAAAAATTGATAAATTGACTCAAACCTCCAAGGTTGTGATGAATATGAAAAACCGATACATCACAATAGATCCAAGAACAATTTTTTTCCTGCAAGGCAGGAAAAATGTAAAATACGATTCGTAAAAGAAAATTAATACACTATGTATAACCTCGATTTAGTTTGAGTCTCGGGTGTTGCTTGCTACGAACATGAGGCTCTTCCGGAAATTTCTACGATGTAAACAGTCAGTGGAAACTTCGGAACTCCGCTGAACTCGCGCGCATCTCTCGGCCCCTCGGACCACCCAGTTGACGAATGCAAAGTCGGCGGCAATCCTTTCTTTTGGCGTCTTCGACCCCTCATCACCGAGTGTAAGCCGTCAGACATTCTAGGAAGACAATAAATCGAGGGCAAATGAATCGAGGTTACATTGTACTACCCTACATGTAATGTACACTCAAACCCCGCTATAAAGACTGTGACGGGGGTACCCTTAATGGCCTTCGTTTCTATCTGGGTGTTCTCCAAACCATGAACAATCACGGCCGTATGAACCGTTTCTGTTGGAGTTTTGTCTTTAAAAAATATTTTATTCTTATTTTTGCCATTTTGGTTTTATAATATTATAATGAAAGTGAAAATTTTTGAGCTCGAAAATCAATCTTTATCAGAGTACTGGTTTTTAAATATGTACATACGAGTATATCAGGGTAGACATGTAGATAATTTTCGTCGGTACTATATAATATAATTGAATTATATAATTACTTTTAATAATTTATTCAATTTAATTTTCCTGGTATATAATTTAATGCAAGTATACTTTCAGTATGGGTCTCAATGAACATCATCTTTAAAAAAGCTTTAATACTCCAAACATAACATCAAAACAAACTTTTCTACTTTATGAATGATATGCATTCAATTTGTCTGAAACAAAGGTAAACTGAATATTCGGCTGAAATGAGAATCAAAATTTTGCTGTCACACGTTAAAATATTGCTTCGCTTTGCTTGCTTACTTACTTTAAACGTTTTGGGATCATTGAGCTTCTCGTTTAAAATGATAGCTTGCTCTTGAACGATTGGCCCGGATACAGGATCGCCTCTCTCCCTGACTTGCTTGGATCATTCTGAGACAGCAGCTTCCAAATCCTCACAGTCACTTGTTCTTGACGATTTCTTTTTCACATACTCATGACTTTCAACCTTCTTTCTTGAACGAGATTCGCGAGCTCTCACAGCCTTGTACACGCTCTTAGAGACACCACCTTTCCGTCACATAGACTGTTTTGAGGCACATGTTTTCACTTCGTCTAAAACCTCATATTTCTCTTTGAAAGATAAACTGTTACACTGTTTACACGTGGTTTCGCATAACCTCAACCGCGAACTAAAGTGAATGTCCTGCGACACTTGCAACTGACTGAATATGACTGAAGCAGACGACACGAGTAACCGCGGAGAGTACTGCCCGCTTTTTTCATACACTCCTGTTTTGTTGTTGAGACACTGCCGCTGACCTCGCAGCGGCTCTTCCTCGCCCCCTTGGTCCCCTTGTCTTTTATAACGGGGGTTCTTATGGCGGGATTTGTTTGTGATAAAAATATATTCTAGACGAAGATAATCACTCATAAACAATAAAAATTAGTACACCCATAAATTTCGATGAATGAAAAACTAGGATATTCACTTAATTCAATGCTGCTATTGTACGCACATTCAAAACTTTAAAATTCCTAAATTTTGTGTATTCGTAATTTGACCCGTAGATACAATACTAATCAGCAACAAAAAATCGGAGAAACACCTCTAATGGTTCAAGGTTGCATGAGGTTAAATTTCGTACAGATTGAATCATTAAAATTGCATTACAAGCTAAAAAATCGTTGCAACTAAGGTGTATGATAACGCACTTCCAGTTACTCTAAAATTGCTGAAGTAAAAACATTTAATAATTAGTTACTGTTAGAGTTTATTTGCTTACTGGCCCATTGTTTGAAGTGAACCCTGGTAAAAATATCGGAAAGGGAATTCCGGATAAGTGTACGATTTTCTTCCCGAACCTTTTCGAGATCTGCATATGAAGCTTTCCGTTTCTATCAGAAATTTTGAGTTTGCTCATTTTGCTAATAATACCCTACCGTATATTTATAGGAAGGTTCTACGAGTATCTACTGGAGATTTAACTATAGGGCAGCCCTCCAGATAGTGTAACTTACTATCCGCGAAATGTCAAAAATTGGAGTTCAGCTGGATATAGCAAATTTTATTCCTTTTTACAATTTTACATTCCAAGAGCTTCAACTTGAGCCATCCTCCAAGAAAATCAGACTTGAATAAAATTTGAATGAATTGAATAAAATTCTAGCATAGGGCTCTGAAAAGCCAAATTACCAAATTTCTTATCATTTCTTAGTGTCTAGCCTCCAACAGACGGACGGACGGATATCCGACCGTCATTATGAGGGTTTCCGGCATAGGCTACGAAACCCTAAAAATGAAAAGATGCTTTTGATAAAATATAGTATATTGCATAACAAAAGAGAGATCTTTGCATTTCCCTTTATTGTAGAAATGGAAAGATCTCTACCGAGTTATCAGCAAAAATTTTTTTAACACTCTTTATAATTTGGACACTCTTCATGACTGTGGATTGGTTCAGCAATCTCGCTTCTCGAGTCGGGATAAAAGGACCGGAAATGCCCAAGGCCAGTAATCCAAACAACACGTTTAACCGCCAACCGGAGCTGACATGATGAACTTTTGACATTCGAAATGCGAGTTTAGCTTTAGCAGTTCCAACAACCTCCGCGGGCGGCAACACTTTGCGGTATACTATTCCTGCTACTGATATTGACCTTCGAAAATACATGACTTTCATCAGCACGATAGTCGCACATTAAGATGATTATAAGCCAAATTCTTTAGCTGACGTCATTTCTCTACGTTCTACTCACACCGCTCGAGAAGTGAGTTCGTGGTCCCGCTCCACAGACATGAAAATGGGACATAATCGGGGGGGGGGGGGGTGCTATACAAAAATTTTCAAAGTGAAATAAAATAATGATAATCTTCTAACAAAAAGGCAGGGTCTACATGCATCCAAAAATAATCCGGCTATCTGTGCAGGAATTCCGGTAAAAATAGTTCCTTTTCCAAATTCCGATATTCGCACGGGAAAATTCCGACTATATACGTACCAAAATTTCAGCAAACGTAGCTACGGCCACAAAATACCAACAAAGGAGTCTCGAATTATGGAAAAAGGTAAGGGATACTATTTAGAAGAAGGCATGTGGAGGTCGCTATGTTAAGACGACCTAGCTGCCAGGAATCATGGTCACGTGTCTCTAGTATCTATTTAAGGCTATATAGTATATAATTTACGGATATAAAATGCTAAACTTTTCTGTGTCTGCAATTTTATTATTATTTTATCATTTTATTATTAAATTATGGAAAAGAGTAAGGGGATATTATTTAAAAGAAGGCATGTGGAGGTCGCTATTTTAAGACGACCTAGCTGCCAGGAATTACGGTCACGTATCTCTTATATCCATTTAAGGCTATATAATATATAATTTACAGCTATAAAATGCTGAAATTTTTTGTATCTGCAATTTCATCACTTGTAATGAAATATCATCGAGCTGTACATGATAAGAACTACAAGCATTCAAGCTCCATTTTTTTAATGAAGTTCATGAAGTTCGTCAATGATGATTTGGGGAAATATCAGATAGTTTTCATTTCAAAAACAAGGATGACAAACTCATATTCCGATAGTTTCGTCAAGCCTCTTTTGTCTCAACTCCCGGGATTTATAATTAATGTCAGCCAACTCGTCAATCAGACGCTATTCAAGGCGACCTAGCTACCAGCAATTATTGTCACACGTTTCTTGTATCTATTTAAGGCTATATAGCATATAATTCACAGGTATACAATACTAAACTATTCTGCATCTGTAATTTCATCACTTGATATAAATCTACAGCTGTGCAACGACCGCGACAAATGGATTCGTTTAAAATGCTTGATTATCTCACTATATGAAGGAAATTTTTGCACCTATGAAAAACTGCTCTAACAGATGTGGTCTGAATGGTCTTTGGATGTAAGAGTTTTTCAACCCGCTGAGGAAACAATTGGAAAAGAACCATTCCAGAATCATAATCAGTGAAAGCAGTGGTTCATCGGTTCAAGCCCTTCACTAATGTACATGAAAAGTTCAAATGTTTCAGGCAAGTGGATTGGTTTCCTGATAAACTTCATAATATGAGATGCTACAACTTAACGGGAGGATTCGTTGTTTATCCTTCTTATAGCAGAGCTCAGTATAATCAAAAGAGGCTGTTAGTTGATTATAGTGGTGCAGATGCTTTGTCATTCCAGTTATATCCAAAGTGCTGAATTTTTCTGCATCTTTAGTTTCATATGTTGATGCGAATACAGGTTTCGTTAATCGAAAAAACAAATTTGCAAGTGGTGTGATCGGTGAATGCACAAACAATGTATCAAATGTCTTCGTAAGTACCCTTATACAAGTCCATTCATGGAATAGAATGTAATCTTTGAACGTACAAGAATGTTTGATTGGAAGTCTCCTTGTGCCGTGGTGCCAATTTTCTCCGGTACGGAAGAAGTAGTTTCCAAAAGTACATCTTATTCCACTCTACTAGTACTTTTGATAATTTCAGTAGTGATTTAGCACATCTCATAAAAAAAGTAGTGAGTAGTTCAGTAGTGAGTCAGTAGTGAGTCAGCACATCCCATAAAATTTGATGCTCACCATTGGTACAGTTTCAACATCTTGCAAGTTTTATTGGGAATGCCTGCACCCTAAGAGCCCACAAATTCTGCGGCGAGAATTTTCTTTGACTCAGTTATCGTTTTGTCTTCCTTATACGCGTCTTTTTTTCGGACGACATACATCCACAAATTTGAAGATCACCTTGCAAAAGGAATTCAACAACTTCGAAAATCTGCATAATTCTGGTTTAATACCAATGAAAAACCCAAACCTATTCATCATAACGTTCAAGCAAGCTAAAGGTGCTTTATCGCATCTTGCAAAGAAGACCTTAAAAATGGAAACGAGCGAAAAGTCTGTGGAAGATTCATAAATAATTAGAAAAACGTTTCATGCGTACTGTCTGGTTCAAGGGCAGTATCTCTGGCAGGATCGTTCAGAGATGGGTCTGGTCGTCCTCTTTTGAAGGTTATAAAAGAACGCTTCTGAGTTCAAGCACAGTTATGGTTGTACAAAAAGGTTCAACCTATATGGAGTGTATAAACCAAGTAATAATAAGAATGATTGAAGCAGGATTGCGGCAGAAATGAACCGGACATTATTCCCATGATGTTTTTCACACTTAAGATATCTTAGAAAATCAAGAGGATATAGAATTTGAGGCCATTGGAAGTTTAAAGAATCTCCGGAGACATCTCGTCTTCATCGGAATTCACGGATATCTATTATCGATTGTTACCTTCGTAGGAGAAACTTTATTTGAAAAGTTGCAAATACCTACAGCAATCAACCTAACAGTAAGAGGAATGAATATTCACTAGAAACCAATGTTTGGTCCATTTTGTACCACTGACATAGAGATCCTCAAGGGAGGGTTAGACAAACTTTACTCCGACTTTGATTGGTCTGACAGAACAAGAATCGGAAATAACTAAACGTTACCGTTCGTGCGCTTCACCAGGCATTTGTCACCGTTATGACACTCGACATTAGCTAACCGATCAGTGTTGCCATTTTCGTGTGGAGAGCAGACGATATGCTACTATAGACATAGTTATAGTACGTAGTATAAAATGCAACCAAAAAAACAGTAAAGATGGCGGAAAATGCTGTAAAGGCAAAGCGTACTTGAGTTCCCAATTTCACAAAATCGGAAATAGAAACATTTACTTATTTAGCCCCACTTTATAAAAATATAATTGAATGCAAGCGGACCGACGCGCAAACCAGAAATGAAAAGGCAGGAGGTTGGAACTCACTGTGCGATGCGTTCAACGCATCTTTTTTTCAACCCCAAGGAAAGTAGTGAGTGTTATGCAACGAGAAGAAAAGGTCTGTCGCCTTTGTTATTCTCTTCTCGTTATGAGAGAGAAGAAAGCAGACTTTAAGAACAACAGCTGTTCCATGTTCAGCATCTGTGTCATCTGTGAAACTTTTTTTGCACCGTCTGCTCAAACCCTAAAAATAGGCCTCAAATCACTCTGCTGTACTTTAATGACCCCTGTTATCAAAACAACAGATGTCGATTTTTCGTAAAATTGTTTTGAAGAGCTTTCTTACTACAGTACAAAAGTTCTACAAAACAAAATTGAAACAATAAAGAAAACAAATTAAAACAATATACTCGTATTGCTTTTATTCCTAACAAGCGCGTTTAGAGCGAGTAACGCCTCCTGGAAAGAACGCATAATGTACACATTTATCGAACGGCAGGTGTTGGGGGGTAGAGAGGACCTGTTAATGGTCCGGAGAGGAACAAAGAGCTGTTTAATACCCTCAAAATAGGACTTTTAAGAGATCAGCTGACAAATACTGTGCTTCTCGGCTGGAATCGAGCCTAATGTTTTTATGCAGATCCGTACACAGGCGGATTGTATGTCAACATGAACGCTGAAGTTATATTAAATCTTCGGGAGATACGCTTGCTCCGATTCGCTAAATAACCACATTATGCGTTTTTCTCAGACGGCATTACTCACTCTAAACATACTGATTGGGGATAAAGTAACGTATGCACCTCGGAATTTACCCGAACCTTTGCTCCAAATACGAGGCCTGTAAACATCATACTCGGTGTAAAGGTTCGGGTAAAATCCTTAGTGCATAATATACTATTATTTAGCTTATCTAACGCGCTTATAGACCATTCCATTTTAACAGATATTTAAAAAATGTTGCTGTAGGTAATGCGAATTTTCCTACAACTGAGATGCATGTTGCTACAAGCAAAATAGTTTTTGTGTGTAGGTGAGTTATGCTGTCGTATACGAGTCACAGTCCAACACTTAAAATGCTTGCTATTCTAGAACTGATAAATTGATTTGAACCTTAAGACCGCGCTGCATGTAGAAGACCGACGCATTATAACAGAGCCAAGAACAATTTTTTCCTGCGAGGCAGGAGAATTGTTAAATATGATTCGTGAAAGAAAATCAATACTTCCCTACAAAGAATGTTATAAATATTTCATATAAAAACGATAAACTGGAAACAATAGAAATAAGTACACACGTGAGTTCAGATTGATGATAAACTAGGATTCCCACTTAATTCAATGCTGCTAATGTATGTGTAATGTGAGTATACAGTAGGTCGCTTACAATGATAGCTTGTCTCATCTTGATGGGCCGGCAGTATCACTTCTTGAAAGCTTATGGAGTCCAGTTTATTCGAAAAATAGAGAGAAAGCTTTATGGGATAACTCTGTTCAATTTTTTTTTTCGTCTAGAAAAAGTGACAAATTGAAAAATTGACAAATTTCTTAGTATGAAAGTTCTGGCTCTCCTATAAGGGCTTAGGAAGTTGTCTTACCTTGACATTTTTTTGAAAGGCTAGTTTCCCGTAAGACCACTTTGTGCTCAATAAAACTCGATGAAATTTAAAATAAAATAATACGTTTAATAAACTGAATTTTTTTTATAAAAATCAAATAATAAATAAAAAATAAAGGAGTATCGAATCATGGAAAAGAGCAAGGAAAGGTGTCTGTGTCAAGACCACCTAGCTGCCAGCAATTACAGTCACATGCCTATAGTATCTATTTGAGGCTATATAATTTACGGATATAAAATACTCAACTTTTCCGTATCTGCAACTTCATAACTTGATATGAAACATCGTCCAGCCGTAAATGATAAGAGCTATAAAAATTCAGGCTCCACCTTTTTCTAGTAAAACTTGAAGAAAAATCAATAGCCCACATTAATTTGTGCTACTTATACTTTTACGAAAGTGAAGACGCAGAAGTTCGCGTTAAGCAATCGAACAGCTCAGACGTAACGAAAAAGCTGAATCAAATTTTTTTATAACTATACGAATACATTCAACTGTAAAAATGAATAATAATATTCTAAATACTTGGTTGATTCACATAACATTGTTCTTTGATTTTTACAACGAATGTGAAATCAAGTACGCAAAACATCTGAAAATGTTTATGAAGTTCGTTAATGAGGACTTAGGGAAATATCAAATAGTGTTGGTCTCACATACAAGGATGACAAACTCACATTCCGATAGTTTTTTCAAACCTATTTTGTCTCAATTCCCGGGGCTTACAATTAATTTGAGTCAATCCGAAGTGGAAAAATTTTTTGTTGAATTGCCAGTTTTCGAAGAACCAAGAGCAACGACATTGTTCATCCATGTCGAGAATCTAAAACAAAATAAATCGGTATCAGGCGTGGGACTCCTAACCTTTTTGAACCAAATAGCGCCACAAAGGATTCGACCAAAGTGCTTGATCATGTCACTATGTGAAGGAAACCTTTGCAACTATGAAAAACTCCTTCAAAAGATGTGGTCTGAACGCTATTTGGATGTAACAGTTCTTCAACTCGCTGAAGAAACAATTGAAAAAGAACCTTTACAGAATCATCGACAAGTGAAAGGTGTGATTCATCAATTCAACCCCTTCACTGGTGTTTACAAAAAGATTCAATATTCCAAGAAAACGGAGTGGTTTCCTGACAAACTTCAGAATATGAATGGCTACAATTTAAAGGGAGGATTAGTTGATCTTCCTCCTTACAGCAGAGGCAAGTATAACACCATAGGATCTCTAATTGATTACAGTGGTGCAGATGTTCTGACGTTCCAAGCCTTATCCAAAGTGTTAAACTTTTCTTCATCAGTAATTTCATCAGTAGATGCGAAAATAGGTATCGATGATAAAAAAAACAAATCTGCAAGTGGTATGATCGGGAAATGCATAAATAATGAAATCAACGTCTTCACTAACACGCTTATACGACTTCATCCATCAAAGCAATCATTCACAGAATTTACCAGAATGTTTGATTGGGAGTCTCTTTATGCTGTGGTGCCGACTTTCCCCGGCACTGAAGAAGAAGCAACTGCAAGTGCATATTATTCCACTCTACTAGTACTTTTGATAATTCCAGTGGTGATCTACGCATCAGCACGTATCTTAAAATTTGATGCTCACCATTGGGACATTTTCAACATCTTGCAAGTTTTATTAGGAATGCCTGCACCCCGAGAACCCACAGCTGCTGCTGCAAGATTTTTCTTCATCTCAGTTATAGCTTTGTCAATCTCATATGCGTCTAGTTTCTTCGGAGGACTTACATCTACAAGTTTGAAGATCACACCACGAAAGGAATTCAACACCTTTGAAGACCTGGATGATTCTGGTTTAATACCCTTAGTACACCCAAATTTATTTAATGTAATGTTCAATCAAGCTGAAGGTGCATTATCCAATCTGCAAAATAAGAGTTTAGAAGTAGAAGATATTCAAAAAATCTGTGGAACACTCATAAATAAATACAAAAATGTTTCATGCATACTATCTGGGTCAAGGGCAGTAGCAATGGCAGAATCGTTTAGAGATGGTTCTGTCCATTCCCTGGTGAAGGTTATGAAACAGCGCTTCTGGAGTTGTTCTACAATTATGATTTTAGAAAAAGGTTCGCCCTACGTAGAACGTTTGGACCAAGTAATAATCCGAATGATTGAAGCAGGATTGCGACAGAAATGGACTGGACATTATTCTCGTGATCTTTCCAACACTGGTAATATCTTCGAAAATCAAGAGGACGTAGAATTTGAAAACATTGGATGTGTAAAGAATCTTCGACGACGTCTTGTTTTTATCGCAATTCACGGATATCTGTTATCAACCATCGTCTTTATAGGAGAAACTTTATTTAGAAAGCTACAACAAGAGGAATAAACATTCACTAAACACTAATATTTGGTTTATCTGCACCATGGACCAAGAAATAAGAGGAGAAGAAGAGAAGAAGAGATAAGAGAGAAATAAATTATTATTATTATTATCATTATTATTATACCACTAAGCCAAATCCTTTTCCGGGTAATCGTTACTCGTTCGGTTTTAGCTTCCTTATAATACCAGCGATTGAGGAATTTATACTGTAAAGATGAATAAGAGATATGTAGAAGACGGGATAGTTTCGAGGAGAGGGATAGATTTTATATCATTTTAGAAGTCGCTGATCAATCTCCCTAGCAGTCACCTCAGGTAGAGAGCTTCACGAAGTCATCGTGCGTCACGATTCCCACATAAACACACAGGCAGACTAATAAGCTCATAGCAAGGTCCGTACACTCTTCAACCCACCCAAATCTACTGAGAAAAACTCTCCACGAGGGCCCATGAGTATCCAGAATCTTTCTTTTTAGGTGTCACTATTTGTCACACATTCCTCATAAACAATATTCTTCCACATTATTCGATCCTGCACACAAACAAAATAAAGTAAAAAAAAAGTGAACAATTTTTTATGAAAGTTTATTCTATTTTTTATTTGCCTTATCCACTGCTTTTGTATACCGTTATTTCTCAACAGATCTTTGAAAAAAGTTGTTGAGGTCATACTGATTTTCCTATAATTAAAACTCATATTATTTTGGCAAAAGGGTTGTTTGTGACAGCTAACTTAAAGCGTGAAAAAAAATCAATGCAACCCTACATGGAATCTAAGAAAAAATATTAGATGTGAGTGCAAAATTGCAGTAGTACAGATGTAGCGCGTAGGTCAATATGTTACAAATAAAATTAATACGTCATCAAAGTAACATCAGGTTTATTAAATATATAAAGATTCTCTCTTGTATTTTTTTCGATTGAATGAATATCCCAATGAATACAAAAACATAACTTTCATGGGACCTAGTTTGTTGAGTGTAAATATAACATCATAATGACGAAATCAAATATTTGAATGTTACATTATCGTGCATTATCAAAACGTGTAGAAAATTTAAAAACATGTTAGCCGTTTGATTTAAACGCCATAGAACATAAAATTCTGAATACCAAAGTCAATACTTCGTAAAAGCGTGATGTTATAAAAGAGTTGTTCATCCTTGAAGAGTGGAAAATGTAAAACTACCCATCCTATGTAAAGAATGGTCAATAAAAAATTTGTAGAACTTAAATCCGTAAAAATTTTGTTGTTGAACATTTGGTTGTATCTTGTGTCGATTTCGATTATTCACGATTAAAACAAAAAATTTGCGTTCCATTGAAATATGGTCTGGAAAATATTTGTAGATCCTTTTGTGATGAACAATTTTCTACGATAGCATTTTTTCGAATCTAGCATAGTTCGAACGGAAAGTTATTGTGTTCACAGACGACGACAACGACAACAGACAGACACCGAAGTAAAAACCATTTTTTCTCAATCAGTGAGTCCGAAAGCGTCAAGTTTTAATAAAATTCGCGAAAGTCAATTTTCACATATAACCACTACCTTCTTATTGAGATGAGAATATAAAAATAAACCGACCTTCCTTCGATTTTCTTTTCTCCTATCAATTTTTATAATGCATAAATCCAAGATGAATTTCGTATGCGCAAAACGCAAGCTTGCAGAATTTAATTTAGTGTTGGCGGTTTCACATTACAGCGATTATTGGCGCTAGTCGTAAGAGGGCGTAAGGGTTTTTGACCCACCAATGGCAAGATTTCTTATACGCATGCGCAGTAGTACCCTGTGCCCTCGTTTGAAGCACTGGATCGAAAGGCGAGAGTGGGGCGCAAGAAACCGAGCGTACGCGAGTTGAGATTAACCGAGTGAGTTTAGTTTTAATTCTGTGGGTTCAATCAAACTATGTATAAGTTATTTAAGACATATCTTTGAATATATTCTTGATATAAATTTTAATATTCGGGAATTCGGTTTATTTGAATAAAACCTCTACTCCTTCACCTAGCGCGTTTTATGTGCTTATTAGTCGTTCAGTTATTTGTGATTCT
>JAUMHM010107349.1:0-22056 GCA_032362435.1 Melikaiella ostensackeni
TTCAAATTGGAAAAAATTATGTATAATTTTCATTTGTTTTATTCAAATAATGTATAAGAGAAATACAAACTATACATAATTCTTTCCACTATGCATAACTTTCCCGTCTGGGGTGGTATATTTCATGTATCATTTTCTTTTAGAAGAAAGCTGTAAGTCAGTGAAACTTGAATTTGGGGTACTAATTCAATGCATGAATCTGTAATTAAAATTATTAATTCACAGCTTAGGAACAAAAAAAACCTCAAGAATGTGAATATTTCATCAGTCTTATCAGAATCATAATTGCGTTGTTTTTTCTATTATTGTGACAATATTGCATCTTAAGGGATCACCTGAACCAAATATTGAATATTCTTGAGCATAATTCTATTTTTTGAATATCAGCTTCACTCAGACGAGACGTTTTATCTCAAACCTTTTGGAGGCCGAGAAATAAAAAGTAAGTTCAACTTACAATCAGTAATTTCGTAATAAGGTAAATATTCGCAGTGCTTAAACATTTCAAGAGCCCGATTTTCATATCTTATCTGATCAACATGACCCAATTAAGAAGTTTTTATTAGTAGAATTTCTTTAACTTTTTGAAGAAATTCAAATTTTTATTCCAAATTCACTGAAAAAAGTATTACATAGAATATTAAAAGTCTGACACTTAAATGATTTCTGCTTTAAAAATTGTTCAGATTGCAAATTTTCTCGAATTAATAGGAATTCAAATAGAAAAATTTTGAGTTTTGGAAAGAATTGAAAGTGTTGAAAAATATAACAGAAAGTTTATTTGCAAACATTTCAATTTTGCAAACTTGTGACTGATCAGGTATTTTTTTAAAATAGGCCTAGAAAAAACCTAGACAAAACCTAAAATAAAGGCTTGGAATTCGGAATCGAAATTTCGTAGCAACTCTGTATTTAGAGCTAAGAGAATCGATTGTTGGGAGTAATGTGTATCTAAATAGATATGGAACTTGCAGTCCGTGATGTAAACTCTTACGAAAATCATCAAAATTATTGAACATTTTTTCCCCGTTCCGTAATTAGTGTTTTACAATATTTGGACTTCAATGTCATATAAATTAGAGAAATATCAAACGACGAAATAGGTTTGCTGATTATTTCTCGACAACAAATATTAAAAGCTGCAAGTTCTTGAAAACACAAAATGTGATAAGAAATTTATAAGAATGGGGTTGTTGCATATTATTAAATATTTTTTTCGCTAGTTGAATTGAAAGAGCACAAAACGTTGAATGTGATTTCTCACGGAAAGTTTTTTTAAAAAATAATTTCGAATGTTTTTTGTAATGTTTAGGAAGCATACTTTTTGAATTTTTGCGGGCAAATTAAATTCTAAGTTTTTGACCCAAAATTTGGAATCTGTGACTTTGAAAAACCTTGGATTCTAAGTTTTTGACAAATTGGATGATTTTTCGACGTTTGGCGACTTTTTCCGGGCTTGTGTCCCACTGTCATATGTCGCGAATTCGAAAATGAGAACAATGAAATGTGAAAAATGAAAAGTGAAATGTTGAATGTGAAATTAAATACATAATTGACCCCCCGGAAGCCATCAAAATTAAACAATTTTTATTTCGGCCTACAACTCAAAAAATTGCGGATATTCACCATCCCAATCTAATTTTGAAACACCACTGAATTCAAAAACTTTGAAAGAGCATGACAAATTTATTTACTTCTTAAAATTATAGCTTTCGGATTTATATGATGAAAAATTAATAAATTTATCGATGTGATGCCTTGAAATCAGCTCTGTGTCCTTCAACCAATTTATCTTTCAACAAATGCCAAACAAGCAAAAGCGATTAAATCAGCCAACAATTACTCGAAAAAATTCAGTTGAAACTGCTCAAACAAATAAACGACGAAAACATGTTTGTCATATTATAATCTTCATTGAAATAATAAGATGGCAATATTGTGAAACTTGTAAATAGGTTACGTGACTAATTTAGATTC
Source organism: Melikaiella ostensackeni (assembly GCA_032362435.1). NCBI lineage: Eukaryota > Metazoa > Arthropoda > Insecta > Hymenoptera > Cynipidae > Melikaiella > Melikaiella ostensackeni. The sequence goes on from JAUMHM010107349.1 coordinate 1,978, forward strand.
AGAGAGTGAAATAGATTAACATTTTTAAATAATGAAAATTGAGTTTCAAATTCAATCATTTTAATAACTGAAAAATTGTCAGTTGAATACTTATAATTTAGAGACCTTCAAAATTAGATTGTATTTTAAAATAAGGTATTCCGGATCGTATAAATTACAAATGAAGGAGCTTCGATTGAACAATTTCACTTATAAATTTCAAGAAATTGAGCGAGTTCAAATTAGAAGAATAATTTGAAACAAATCGCTATTCTAATAGAACAATTTTGAACTTAAAGTATTGAAAATCAAATAACGTCAAATTGAAATCGTTTCAAAGCCTTGAAAATTGAATTCCAATTTAAATAAGCCTTCATAACTATACAATCTGTAAATTACTATGATGATGATTATTATTATCATGATTATTTATGATTTCACATTTCACTTCATATATATTATATGTCATTGTTTTTGTTGTAAAATTCACGTCTTATTTCAGAGCTCACTTAAAATTTGCTTGGGCACATGACGTGAATTTTGAAACAAAGACAATGACATGTGACAAATTAAATGCGAAATGTGGAATGTGAAATTAAATACGTCTGCACAGTCGACCCCTGGAATCAATCAAAATTGAATAGTTTTTATTTTCAGGCCTAAAACTGAAAAAACTTCAAATACTAACCATTGAAAGCTAACTTTAAAAATCTCCTGAATTCAAAATTTCCGGAAAAGTATTAAATATTTATTTTTTTAAACCTATATAGCTTTCTGACTCATATAATGGTCAATTAATAAATTCATCCAATTCATGCCTCAAAAATAGTTGTGTGTGCTTCAATGAATAGGTCGTTTATCAAATGCCAAATATACAGAAGCCATCAAATCAGCCAAGGTAACGTCCATTAATTACGGGAGTATGATTTTGGAAATTTTAGACCTTTCGCCCCGTAATGTAAGGATTCGTAGAACCTCCCTGCTCCTTAAGTATAATTTTATGTCCTTACTCAATATATCAACAACATATGAATTATATATTTTCACTATAAACAAGGTTTTGAAAGATTTCAAGGGTTTGCCAAATATTTAGGATATTTCTAACGATTCCGAAGCATTACGAGAAGTTTCGAAGATTTCAAGTCATTTTAAAAGATTTCAAGAATTTGAACAAATTACCTAGTGCAACTTTAGAAAGAATCCTGATTTTTGAAGGGATTTCATAAGATTTTACGAGCTTCAAGGAGAATAATCAGATTTCGAGAGATTTTATGGGATTTCAAGAAATACCAAAGAATTTCGACAGATTTTTAGGGTTATTGAGGAATTTTAAAGAACTGAGAACGATTTCCGCTGATTACAAAAGATATTTCAAGAGACTCCAAGGAATTTTCAGAAATTTGCAATTATTTGAAGAGACGTCACGGGATTTCGAAGGATTCTAAAGGATTTCAAAAAATACCCAAGTATTTTCACGAGTTTTGAACGACTTCAGGGAATTTTAATTTTATTTCGGAGATTTGGAGGAACTTGAAGAAATCTTATAAGATTTCAAAGGATATATTATTCAATCATTACTTGCATTTCTGTGGTTTTGGCCTTATGTATACGATGACTCTAATCTTCCAACTACATATAGAGAAGATCTGATCAAGAGACATCTGTTGTACTGACACTCATGATAAAGAAAGTTTTTCAAAACGAATTTTGAGTGAAATGAAAAATAAGTTCCAAAAATGCAGAAAAGTAAGTAATAAATATCATGGCCACACTTCTGAGTAATTATTTGTTAGCTTTTCTAAACCCCCCTTTACCCAAAAAGCCTTACGTAATTGACTGACGCTTCCTAATAGTAATTATATATTAAGATTCTTTGTCAATAATATTTTTTGGTTAAAAAATGGTAAATTCTGAAACTCAATTTTTCATTTCTTTGTTAAAGTAACAAATAATGTAAACGGGAAGTTTTTCCAAACTGGTCTTATTTCATAGATACACGGAAAAAAATTAATATGAATCAAAAAAATATTCTATCGTACGTATTCGTACCAATATTTTTTTTGGATTGATGCTAATTTCTTATTCGTCCTAGGCAGAGGAGGTATGCATAGTGGAAAAAATTATGTATAATTTCATCTACAAAGCATAACTTTTCTGACTGAGATGGTATATTTCATATATCACTGTCTTGTGGAAGAAAGCTGTAAGTCAGTAAAACTTGCATTTGGGGTCGCAATTTATTGCATGAATCCTTAATTAGAACTCTGAAATTACAGTTAAGGACTGCAAGAAAATCCTTAAAAATGTGAGAATTTCATCAGTTTTATCAGAATCATAATTGCGTTGTTTTTTCTCTTATTTTGAGAATATTGCATCCTGAAAGATCACATAAGACACATATTTAATATTATTGAAAAGAATTCTATTCTTTCGAATATCAGCTCCACTCAGGCGAGACTTTTTATCTCAAATCTTGTGAAGGCCGAAAAATAAAAATTTAGATGAGCATACAATCAGTAGTTTCGTAATTAGGTACATATTCGTAGTTCGCAAACATTATTAAATTCCGATTTTCATATCTTAGCTATTCAACACGACCTAATTAAGAATTTCTTATTAGTAGAATTGCTTCAACTTTTTGGTAAATTTCCAATTTTAATGACGAATTCACAGTAAAAAGTATTATATAGAATACTCAAAGTCTGACGCCTAAATGTTTTCTGCTTAGAAAATTGTTCAAGTCGCAAATTCTTACCAATAAATGAGAATTCAAATAGAAAAATTTTGAGTTTCGAAAGGAATTGAAAGTGTTTGAAGATATAGCAGAAAATTTATTTGCAAACATTTCAATTTGAAGAACTCGTGACTGATCTGGTATTTTTTCAAAAATAGGCCTAGAAAAAACCTGGATAAAACCTAGAATAAAGGCTTGGGATTCGGAATCGAAATTCCGCAGCAACTCTGCATTCAGAGCTAAGAGAATTCATTGTTATGAATAATGTGTATCTAAATAGATATGGAATTTGCAGTCCGTGATGTAAACTCATTCAAAAATCATCAACATTATTAAACATTTTTTGCCTGTTCCGGAATTAATGTTTTCCAATATTCAGACTTCAATATCCTATAAATACGAGGAATATCGAACGACGAAATCGGTATGCTGATTATTTCCCGACAACAAATATTAAAAACAGCAAGTTCTTCTTAAAAACACAAAGTGTGATACGAAATTTATAAGAATTGAGTTGTTGCATATTTGAAAATTTTTTTCCTTGTTAAATTAAAAGAGCACTAAACATTGAATGGAATTCCTCCAAGGAAAGTTTTTTCAAATAAGTTTGAATGAAAAGCAATGAATGGAAGGCAATTTCAAGTTATGTCCGTATAGTTTTTACAGCTTCTATCCGCCGTATTGAAACTTTGGAATAGCTAGCTTTAGCCATTTCGGTGTTGTTCTAACAGGTTTCATCCGCCAGCCATATTAGCGCTATTTTGAATTTCGGCAGTTTGACCTCATATTCAAAACCAGTGGCCTAAGAAACTTTGTAATATCAAATTTTAACCTTATCGGTGCTGTGCTAACAGGTTTGATCAGTCATATTGGATCTAATCTTGATTCCTGTCTTTGATATATTGAGACGAACCTATAACGTAAACGTCCCGCCTAGCCCCCCATCTTATGGTATTTGTGTGATTCATTTTTTTTCAATTAAATGAAGTCAACATGTAGAATCTTTTTCCCGGAAAAATAAGGTATCATTCTTAAGAACCGTATCATTTTCGAAGAATCGGTAAAAACCGATAAAAATTTATTCGTTAATCGTTAAAAAAGTGTTTCTTTTACAGAAATTGAGTATAATTTCTGCAAAATAATTACTGCATTTTGTTAAGTTCTGCATAAATGAGATATCACTCAATAATAAAGCATTTCGTTCAGTTTTTCTTATTCCAATGTCAATTTCAACCAGACGAGACGTGATATTTTGAGCCACGTGAATTCTTTCAAGATAAAAGTCGAGGTCATGACGCATTTTATGCGGCTGTTTTTCTTGTTATACGACAAAAATGACTACGATATTCAAAACAAATTTGACTTTTAAATTAGCATCACTAACAACTCTATTTGGTAGAAAAATGTAATGCAATACATAGCAATATGATTTTTATTTATTGTTGAATTTTATTTAAATTTCTAACTTGCAATAATTTCCTGAACCCTTATTCCATCTTGTTTTTGAATCAATTTTTTGTTATATGTATCCACAGTTCCAAAAATATGACATTGTCATCTGTAGAGAATCCTATGAAATAATCAATTATATGGGTGCAAAGATACGCTCGGAATGTTTATGCCCATTTTCTAACACAATTTTTAAACTACAAATTAATTCTAGAATTGATTGGGAATGACGAATGCGGTTTCTTTACGTTGACCAATAACAGCTGCAGCAAATGTTAAAGACAGGGAAAAAAGAGTTTCAGATGATTCAGAAAAAAGTTGGTTGTTCTTCAGTACATTATAGTAACTACTGTGAATTGTGAAGTAATTCGAAATTTAATGTCGATGCGGTTAAATACTACAATGTAAAGCTCTGAAAAAAATAGTAAATTTAATTCTGCGAATTAAAATAAATATTTAAATAATATAACTCTGCAAAGAAGACCCTACACAAAATAACTTGACGATTAATTGAAAAAAATGTTTTACCAGCTGTTTTCCATACTTGCATGTAGAGTCCTGCTGTGTAGCATCAAATGGTCAAACAGCGTAGGGCTTTTAGAATTAAAGTGAAAATGGAATTATTTCATTTGCTTATGTAGAGTATTCTTGTGCAGAGTTTTATGGTGTAGCATTTAGCTGTGCTGAATTTTTTAAAATATTTAATTTGTTATATAAATATGATTATGTAGAGTATTCACGTGTAGAATGAGTGGCATAGAGTTTTTAGGTGTAGAGGTTAATTTTGTAGAATCGCTATCGCTCCCACTTGTTTGTTGACAATGGTTGAGCAATTCAAAGGTGGATTGCATGTCATTTCAATACAGTAATTTTTGTCAATTAATGAGATTAGGATATAACTTGGCTGATTCTTTCCTTTGCTAGTGAAAAATAACACTTCAATTTTTTTTTTAATTGGTAAAGACATGGGACCTTGAATATATGGGTAGCTTTTTTTTTGAAAACTTAATATCGACGGTTCTATTTGACTGATGAAAATGATCAAAAGCGGAAATTGTTTGTATTAAAATATACTACTTCAAATGAAAAAAATCAGTACGCAGCGTAAAAAGCTGTACTTTTTTCAATTTTACAACTTAAAAGTGAACAATTTTCAAATTTAGAGCGTTTAAAATTGAAAAAATTTGAATTTAAACTGCTGAAAAATTATACAATATCAAATCGTGCGTAATCAGAAAATTCCAAAAGAAGGATTAAAAACTGAATATTCTTAATATAGCTTTCCAGTTCACCAAATTGGAAGAATATTTCATTAATTTGTAAACAGAAAATTTGCCTTAAAAGTTAAACCATATAAGAACTAGGCATTCACAACAGAATTTCAAACTCAGTGCCTTTCTAATATTTTGTTTTCACAAAATTGTTCAATTTGAAGTTGGAATCATAATAATATTGTTTTATATTTGTATATTATTAATCGACAGCGCAACGCTTTCCGCCTGCTGTAGCACGCACATAATAATGCTAGTGTATACTATTATCAGCAATCTGCCCAAAAAAACGAACAATTTTGAAAGGTGCACATTTTCAGAAAATCCTTTTTTAACATTTTCTGAAAAAGCGTCGTCATATTTTTATTCATTAACATTCTTTTTCTTTTCCTCAGATCGTTCGATAGAACAAGAATTAGTCCATCTTAAAAAAATATTATATCCAAATATAGAGAGGGTGTTTCTTTCATCTTGAGACATCGAAATGTCTCAAGAAATACGCATCTAACGAAAAAAATGTTTGTAACAAAAACTATTCATTTTCGAGGGGAGAAAATGACCTCGCAAAAATTTACCACAAACCTCACCCCCTGGGGCGGAAAGGGTGGGAGTAACTTCGAAATTTCAAATGGGAGCCTATTTTTTTAATTGCAGACTCAGATTCCCAATTAAAAAATACGTAAATTTTATCCGAAAAACTTTTTTTGATTCACGCCAGATGGCGATGCATTTACGCGTTGAAGTCGCGCAGGCACAGGCGCAACCGATGGTTGTTCACCGCGATTGGAATGTGGATTCGACTCCGGCATTCCAAATCTGCGACTTCAACCTGCAAATGCATCGCCATGTGACGCGAATCGAGAAAATTTTTCGAATAAAACTTACGTATTTTTAATGGAGAATCTGAATCTGCAATAAAAAATATAGGTTTCCATTTGAAATTTTGAAGTTACCCCTCTTCCGCCCTCAGAAGGTGTGGTAAATTTTTTCTGGTTCGCTTTTCCCCCTCGAAAATAAACAGTTTCTATAACGGACATTTTTTTCATGAGATGCTTATTTCTTGAGATATTTCGATGTCTCAAGATAAAAGAATTACCCTGTATAAACTTGGTCGAAAGATACAAATCGTAAAAAAATACGTTTTTTGATGATTGGAAGGTTAACTTCAAGAGTTTCTAAGTCATAAAAAAATATAGTAGGTACATATTTGCGTGCACGTGACGAGCACTTTTTCAACGCTTCGCGTAAATGCTGATAATTTACAGTTTTGGCAATGCGTCATAACTTATTATAAGAAAACCCGCAAAATTTTAGAAGAGAAATAAGGAAACATGAGATATAAGAAGTTTGATATAAGAACGCGATTGAGTAACATTTGTATTTTTATTAAAACAATAAGAAGGCAATAATATGAAACTTTTAAATAGGTTGCGTCACTTGATACCGGATTATACTACGACAGTTCCACCAATCATAATGTACTTACAACTTATTACTTCAAAATAGGGGAACGAGAATTGTTTGTATAGGTGACTACAGACTCAGTGATTATACCTAACTTCATTCACGTTAAAAATAATCCCTTGAATACTTGTTAAAACACAACAACACACAATTGAAAGGCCAATAATATTAAAATAATACCAAAAATGTCAGTATTTAATTGACCTAATTGAAATTTTGCTTTTCATACTTTTTAAGAAAATAACTGATTACCATTTGGACCCTGAAGCTAATATAATCAAAAATTATTGTTATGCTTTTTGAAGAGATTTATCCAAAGTCGCTTCAAAAAAGAATATCCAAACAAACCATTCAAAAATTTCATATTTTTTTTTTCATTTCTCATATACTGCGTTTGAGCGTCAGGATTAACGGCTTATGGAGAGAATTTTACGTATAGTAAATACTAAATTGTATACATAATATATGTGTACGTTCATATGAAAAGGGTTCTCATAGAACTTTCAAATTCTAATTTTCTAGAGAAGCGCATTATATTCTATTTCCAACTCAAACACCTTCACACTCAATATTAACATTCAAAAAATGATTGCATCTTGCTGGAATAGCAAGAGCCGAAAAATTTCTATAAGATTAACCGAACTTTCTAAGCTTCCATGCAGAATTTGTGGAATAAGATTGATCTAAAAATGTGTCTGCAAGCGATACAGCGAGAACATATAATATGAGTTTTAAAAAAATGGTCATGAAAGGTCAATTTGATCTTCTTAGAAATCAGTTCTTTATGATCTCTTTTTCAAACCACCTTGAAAAATGTTTTGCGGTATTCAAAGTTATTCTTTCGCTCACTATATGTCACCTAGTTGCAAGAAAATCACATTTTTTAACGACAATAGGTATACTGTGATGACTACTTAGAGGACTGGTAATTTAGCTAATTGTTAGAAAATAAGTTAATTTTCTACTGCACAATTTTAGATTAGGTAGATAGATTAGATAATGATGCTTTAAAATACCTAATGTCTCTCTTCCTTATGGAGGATGGGCAATGGGCATTGTTATTGACGGTATGGAGGATAAAGAGGATCCTACAAATTTATGGTCGAAATAGGATCGGGCTTCCCACCAATTAGGCCAGGAAATTTTCCATTCCTTTGCTAGCTGCAGGTCCATATGCAAGCGAAATGAAAATTTGCATTTTATTTGTATAACGAAATTATTGCATGTTGTCCTTGTTAATAGGACAATGTGGTAATTTCAGCTTCACGCACCTACGTTTCTGAGTTCTTGAGTCAGGGTTATATAGGAGGGCGGCTTGTTGGACGTTAGCGGCACGTCTCTGCTGACGGAGGCGGGTGGCGTTGTTGGGACGGGGCCGCCGATTTTTACCTCCAGACATAAGAGGTTGTGGAAGGCGAATTGAAAGAAATAGATGAAAAAATGGAAATCGGTGATAAGGGAGAGTGAGGGAGTAAGGTAAAGGTTGACAACCAATACTGGTGTTGGTCGTTTCCGACGGAGGAGACGAAGTGCTAAGTGGGAACGGGGCTGGCATCAGCAGGGCCGGTCCCCAGGATGTGATGATGTTGCTGAATGCTCGGAGTCTATGGATTATGGTGGTACTTGTTATTTTTTTCGTATAGGAATAACAAAAATAAATAGGAAAAGGTAAAGTATGGAAGGTACTAAAAAATTGAAAATAATATGGAAAAGCAGGAACTTAGGAAGGTGAAGGACTTACTCGTTTGCTGGTAGGTCAAAGGATTGTAGGATGATGAGGAGCGACACCTGTCACAATTCGAAGAAGATGGTGAAGAAGAAACTATCACATTCTTAAGTTTTGCATTTTTGCCTTTCATTCAGAGAGGGTAGAGCGAACACTGCTTCCATCAACCGTCCCCAACCGTCACACCTTCTACTTGGGCAATTTTTATGTTAAATCTATTTATTCTCTTTTATTTTATAAAAATAAGAAACGCTCCCTAAAAATTTTTTTCGAAAACGCTTCCGCGTGTTGAGATCCTCGGCTATGTTTCGCGTGGTCAGTGATAAATGGGGCACGGAAAAAAACAAGAGAGAAAGGTGATGACAAAAGCAGAGGAACGCGCTTCTGAGTGAGAAAAAGAGAGGGACTCCGGCCAAGAGTGATCACGTTCCTGAATTGTGCTGTGATGGAATTTTTCGGCGCTTTCGAAGCTCGTTTGGCAAAGAGCCCGCCTCCGACCAGTGGTACCAACGAAGATGCAGTCGGTCACGGAGTTGTGGATAACTTTGTGTTGTCGCAGGCAGGTTTGGCCGAGGATCGTCTTGGCGTGAAGCTCCGGGATGATGTGAAAGGTGCCAGGATATACAGCTTCCTGAAGGACAGTGTCCCGAGTGATGGCGCCATCGAGGGATATTGTGGCTCCTACTGCTGCTAGAAGTGCGTGGGTGGAGCTTGGGGTTTGATTTTGGTACTGGAGCTCCGTCAGAATTGACTTGGTTATAAGATTTTCTCATGCTATAGTGTCGATCTTATCGATGACCTACCGGTTGTCTAGTGAGACTTGGATTCAGGAAAGGCTACTGAGATTGCTGAAGACCGCACTTGTGATAAGGATGCATTTGGGCAACCGGGGCGGTTGAAGCATCGGCTTCGGCCGCCCGGTCTCGCCAGTTTGCCGGAACCGCAACAGATTGCCGGAATCGTTATGCGGGACAGTCTTAATGGAAATGTTGCCCCGGGCAATGAAAGCATTGTGGCCGGGGCGCACATAAGTCGCGGAAGCAGCCTGACTATTATTTCGCAGCTGTGCTGCCAGTGCAGTTTCGCTCTCTGAAGTTTCGCAGTCGGCTTTTCGAGGATTCTTCTCGACTTCTGATTTAGCCTGGACGGCCCATTACACCAGATGATCAAATGAGGTGATGGTGGCAGCGCGGAGAATTTTTCTCATTGAGGGCTCAAGTGCCTCAAACAAGAGGGCTTTTATTTGGCCTTCGGTGGCTTGTGGAGGAAGCCGAAGAACGAGGAGGTATTTTCGTGAGAGGGAATGAAGTACCTTCCGCGTGAATAGTGGGATCCGTGGTAGAGGCATTTGTGTTGGGTGCCACCGAGTTTTGTGGTTCACACTTGGAAACTAAGTAATTTCGGGTAGCCATCGTTCTCGTAGTGGTCTACCGGGACCGCGGTGGGGCGAGCTCGGTGTGCAAATCATAGGGTTTTTTGTGAGGTGTGTTTTTATTTCAATTGGAAATCGAGGAGGTTTAATTTTGAGCCCCAAGTTTGGGCGGACAAATTTTATATGTGTTACGTTGAGGGGAGGGGGCAGCCTATCATATATGTGCGGAGGGGATTGATGTGTATAGCAAGGGGTGTGTGAGTTGAGCACTCGGAAGGAAGCCGCGATGCGCGGAATCTAGTAACTACCCCGGGTGAAGGGGGTAAAAACTGCGGTGGTGTTAGTCAAGGCGTGTGTGACTGGGGCCTGATTCCTTTCGCGGAGGAAACCGTCGAGGTAAGTCATGGAAAGGGCCTGGTCACGTCAGTGGGCTCCTCTGATTTCAGCTCCTACCGCCAATCTGATACAGATTGGCGGGAGGAAAGGTCGTGCGGGGCTCTCTGTGGAACAAGGAAAGTGACAGAACCCAGGGGGCGTCAACTTTCCGGGCACGCTTTTGAGTTCGTGAGACTGATGTACATAGAGGCCTTCGTACGACCTCGAGTAACGCCCGCCCGAAGGTTTGATGACGTGCTGAATACTCGAGGTTGTGTAGGAGTGTGGGCTGTTGGACCTCAGCGGCACGTCTCTTCTGACGAAAACAAATGGCCTTGTTGGGACAGGGGCATCGGTCTCCACCTAAAGGCATAGGAGGTTGTACAAGGAAAATTGAAAGTAAAAGAGAAAAAAAAATTAAATCGGTGATAAGAGAGAGGAGGGGGGCAAAGGTTAAGAATCTAGGCTGGTGTTGATTGTTACCGACGAAGGAGTCAGGATGTTTATATGAGAACGGGGCTAGCACCAGCAGAGCCGGCCACCAGGATTCGGAAAGATTTGTTGATAGCGAGTTTTGACGGAGGATTCGGGGTGCTATGTGGGAACGGGGCTGGCACCAGGAGGTCCAGCCAACAGGGCGGGATGATGCTGCTGAATGCTCAAGGTCTTGCGGGTCCTCTGAATGGCCGGCTCTCAGAAACTGACCCAGAGACGTGGTAGGGAAGCCATCACGCTGCTACCCACTGTCCCCCGTGAGTCGAGCGCTTAAGTCTGAAATATAACAATGAATATATGATTTCCTGAACTGAATTATTATTTGAAACTAAATTGATAATTAATTATTCTTTTAACCTAGATGAAAATGTAAGAAAAATTTGACTAACGCTGTAAAAGAGGTTACAAGCATAAAATTCCGAACGCCTGTAAAACAGGAAGGAAAATCGTTTTATGGGATATAAATGAACATCAATTACCCTATTTCGGAAAAACTGCCCCGTTTTGTTGAGACTTGAGTCGCGGATTGCTTAAAAGGAAGAGAAAAACGTTATTTTTACCAACGCCACACTTTCTCCTTGGCCATCTTCTATGTTGAGTCTATGGTATTTATTGTCTTTTATTTAATGAGAATAAGAAACACTCTCAGAAACTGTTTTCAGGAAACGTTTCCGCCTGTTGAGATCCTCAGCTATTTTTTGCGTGGCCAGGGAGTCATGGGAAAAGGAAGAAAAACAAGAGAAAGAGAGGTGATGAGAAAGACAAAAGGACGCGCGCGTGGACTCTAAAAAGAAAGAGGGACTCTGGCCAAGCGTGATCACGTACCGTCATCGTGCCGTGATGGAATTTTCCGGACCTTTCGAATCTAGTTTGTCTAAATGAGGAAGTAGCGCTGACAGGCATGAGTTAGTTTTAAGGTTAGCAAGTTCGTTCTCGTAAATACCATGATAGCGACAATTTGTCACGTACACTATCTTTCAAATTCAAAAAGGAACTCACGTGGAGGTTCACGCTTGACAATTGTCCATTTCTAAGGGGTTCTCAATGAGGCCATTGGCCCACAACAAACTCCTATACATTCGCCGAGAACGCTTCGAACGTTTCAATATAGTGCTGAATAGTTGACTGAAAAAATTTGATAGAATCTACCGATCACCTACTAATTACTTTATATTTCTGATACTGATTATTTAAATTTCAACTTCAATACACTGCTTGAAGAAATTTCCCTCTTATATTATTTCCTCAAAAATAATAATCGTTTATTCTTTCTTAGGTTTGTAAACACAAGAAATCATACATATTTTGTAAAATTTTGATATATTTTAAAAGAAGTCATGAGATTTCAAGAAACCAAAATATTTTCATGAATGTTGAATAATGTCAGGGGATTTTAATTGGGTTTCAAAGTTTTGGATGGACTTAGAGAAATTTCGTAAGAGTTGAGGATTGGAAGGATTTAAATGGATTTTAAGATTCAAAGCTGTTTCGATGATTTCATGGAGCTTCGAAGGATTTTGAGAGAATTTGAAAATTCAAAAGTATATCCAAGGACTTAGGAGGATTTCGTGAGAATTTAAAAGATTTAATGAAATTTCAAAGTATTTCCTAATATTTCAAAGAATTTTAAGAGATTACAAGGAGTTTTTATGACTTCTGTAAGACTTTAATGGAAATTTCTATATATTTTGAAATCGTTCGACATCTTTAAAATCTCTATATAAATCTCTTATGATTCTTGACAATCCATGAAAATCCCTAAAAATCGGTTAAAATCCTTGAAATTACGTGAAACATTTCGAAATATCACGAGATCCTTCGAAACCTTTGAAATCCCTTCAAAATTCATTAAAATCTTTAAAATCCTTGGGAATCTTTCCGAATCTCTGGAAATCGCTTGAAATAGTCCAAAATCTTTTGAAATCCTTTGAACGCCATTGACTTTTTTGAAATATTTTGAAATACCTTAAAATCCCTTGGAATCTCTTAGATTCTTTGAGATGCTATGAAATACTTTGCTATGAAAGTCGGTTAAAATCAATGAAATCCCGTGAAGTTTTGAAGTATTACGAGATCCCTCATTTCTTCAAGATCATTTTAAGTACATTAATCTCTTGAACCCTATTAAAATTCCTCGAAATTCCTTTTAATCCTTCATAATACTGGAAAAACCTTCAAAATACCGTTAAATATTTTGAAATTCCACGAAATCATCTAAAATTCGTGGATACACTTCAAAAAGATTTTAATGAATTTGAAAGGTATTTCAAATGTTTCGAGGGATCTTGTAATACTTCAAAATATTTCACGGAATTTTGAGGACTGCATCGATTTTGATAGATTAAGCACTCAAAAAGCATTGCATTTTTTTCCACCAGCAACATTTACGATCAATTGTTACTAATTTTTCACTAAGAAAGTGTTAGCTGAACATAAAAATTTCAGAATATTTTTGCACATTTCCGACAAAAATCATTCTTATTCGGTGAGGGAAATGTTCACATCTACTTGTCAAGTCATTTTTATTTGTTTAAGCATTTATTGTTGGTTTTGAAATGTGAGCTTCCCCTATAATTCATAAGACAGCACTATTTCCCTTGAATTATTGTACTGATAATCAACGTTAACAATAATATTTTTTCTTCTAGAAATTGTGAAGATGTTCAAACAATCAAAATAATAATTGTCAAGAACCACCAAAAACCATCCTTATCACTTTCAATGAAAATAATTCCAAAGGGTCTCCATGTGAAAAAGCCATGCAATGTTTAAATTAAAAATTGTCACACAGGTCACTTTCAAGAAATTCCAGATTATATTCCGAACACAAAAATAATATTCAAACACCCCTACAATCCACCCCTATTTTTTTTTGAAGAAGAATTTCCAAATTGTCTCCAGCTAAAACAGTCATAAAATTTACTAAATGAAAAGTCAAACAGTTCACTTTTAAAAAACTTCAGATTATGTTGTCAACCCCACAATGATACTGAACAATTCCCAAAACCAACGCCTATCACTTTTAACGAAACAATTGCACATTGTCTTCATCTAAAAAAGCCATAAAGTTTAAAAAAATGCAATCGCACAGGTCACTTTGAAGAAACTTCAGATTATGTTTCCAGCCCCATAATAATATTCAAACACCTCTAAAACTCACCCCTAGTTCACTTAACAGAAAAATTTTCAAAATGTTTTCATCTCCAATTGTTGAATTGTTTCGTCAAAAGTGATATGGGTGGATTTTATGGATGCTTAAATATTATTGTGGGGTTGAGAACCTGATCTTCAGTTTTCTGAAAGTGAGCTGCTTGACTATTTTCATTTAAAAAATTTCATGTCCGTCTTAGATGAAGACACGTTGTGAATTCTTGTTTAAAATACTAGGGGTGGATTTTCGCGGTTATAAAATATCACTGTTCGGTCGAGAACAAATCATGGCCGCTGAGCTGATTTCTATGGGTTTCTGTTAGTATTTTCACTTCGTTCTGGGCAATGCCTTATTGATCCTCATATACAACCGGAGCTATATGGATCTATAAGAAATTAACAACAGCCGCTGAGCTGATTTGTATGGGTTCTTGGTTGTGTTTTCACTTCGTTCTGGGGAATGCCTTATTAGCCCTCATAGACCATCGTGTCTATATGGAGCTTAATGGAATTAACAACAGCTTCACTACGCTAATTTCTATGTGTTTCTGGTTCTGTTTTCACTTCGTTCTGGGGAATGGATCATTGGTCTTCATGTACACTTGTATCTATATGGATCTATAAGGAATTAACAACAACCACTGCGCCAATTCCTATGGGCTTCCGATTGTGTTTTCACTTCTTTCTGGGATATGCCTTATTGTTCCTCATACACTCCCGGATCTATATGGATCTATAAGAAATTAACAACCACCGCTGAGCTGATTTCTATGGATTTCTGGTTGTGTTTTCACTTTGTTCTGGTAGTTCCTAATTGGCCTTCATAGACCATGGGGTCTATATGGAATTACTATTAGCCTTTGCTAATTTCTATTGGTTTATGTTCGTATTTTTACTTCGTTTTAGGAGTTCCTCATTGGTCCTCATATAAACCCGGATCTATATGGATCTATAAGGAATTAACAACAGCTACTGCGCTATTTATGTGAGTTCAAGGTTTCGTTTTCACTTCGTTCTGGGGAATGCCTTATTGGCCCTCATAGACCCACGGGTCTATATGGAGCTGAATGGAATTATTAACAGACACGGTGCTGATTTCTACGTGTTTCTGTTTGTTTTTTCACTTCGTTTTGGGGAATGGATCATTGGTCTTCATATACACTTGTATCTATATGGATCTATAAGGAATTAACAATAGCCACTGCGCTAATTTCTATGGGTTTCTGGTTGTGTCTTCACTCGTTCCTGGGGAATCCCTCATTGGTCCTCATATACGACCGGATCTATATGGATCTAGAAGAAATTAACAACAGTCGCAGAGCTGATTTCTATAGGTCTCTCGTTGTGTTTTCACTTCGTTTCGGGGAATGCTTCATTGGTCCTCATACACACCCTGATCTATATGGATCTATAAGGAATTAACAGCAGTAGCGGAGCTGATTTCTATAGGTCCCTGGTTGTGTTTTCACTTCGTTTTGGGGAATGCTTCATTGGTCGTCATACACACCCGGATCTATATGGATCTATAGGGAATTGAGAACAGTCACTACGCTAATTTCTATGGGTGTCTGCTTGTGTTTTCACTCGTTTCTTGGGAATGCCTCATTGGTTCTCACATACGATCGGATCTATATGGATCTTTAAGGAATTAACAACAGTCGCGAAGCTGATTTCTATAGGTTTCTGGTTGTGTTTTCACTTCGTTTTGGGGAATGCTTCATTGGTCGTCATATACACCCGGATCTATATGGATCTACACTGAAAGTCCCGAATAAGTTAGCCTGCAATATGTCATTCCGAGTATTTCGTTCGAGGATCAGGGTTCGAAGGGTTATAGAGAGCGGTACTCTAGAGCCTGCAAACTTCTCCAGTACCGTACTAACAAAGCGGGCAGTTCGAACACTCGCGTGCATATCTCGCATTTATTTTCAAATACACGCGGAAAATTCTCTTTTCATTAATAAATCTCCATTATTAAGGAAGGTTCATACCTTATGATAAAAAAATCTACATTTGTACAAAATTAAGTTAATTAATATTTTGTGTTCCTACTGGAAATGGTTCATATGGCCCTGATCGTTGACTTTGAAGTTGCTTCGCCATATGTACAAGGCCATTTTAGGCGGAACCAATGTTGGACTTGTATGGGACTTTCGGTGTATATGAAATTAACAACAGCCACTGCGCTAATTTGTATGGGTTTATGGTGGTATTTTCACTTCGATTTGGAGAATTTCTCATTGGCTCTTATAGATACTAGGGTCTATGTAGATCTGTATGGAATTACCAACATTATGTGAAGGTATAATTTTTAAGTTATGTCCGTAAATTCCTTGGCCCACTTTACAGTGCTATATTAAAATTGCCACTCACTAAACTTTTCTATCTTTCTTGTTGTTTACGCTCACAAAATATTTTATGAGATTGAAGAAGTTAATTAAAGAATATAAAAATGAACATATTTGTAAAAAAATTAATAAAATGCTACTATATTATCACTTCAAATATTTCAAATCCATTAAAACATCAGAAAATCCCTTGGAATGCCGTGAAATTACATGAAATCTGATGATATTTCTTGAAATCCTTTGAATTATTTAAAGTCCTATGAAATCCTTTGATATCCGGGAAATTCGTCAAAATACTTTATTTGGATCATCTATGATCCCTTAAAATTATTGAAATACCTTGAATTGTTTGAAAATATCTTCAGATCTTTCAAATCCCTCAATCCTTGTGGATAAATTCTTTTAAATCCATTGATATATTCCAACATCCCTTGTAATCCCATGGAATTACGTGAATATGGATTGAATATAATATGAATACTGTGGAATTGTATTGAGATCCTGGGGACTTCATTGAAATACCTTATTGAGAGTCATTGAAATCCCTCAAGATGATTGAAGTCCTCAAAATATCTCATGAAATCGTTTAGAATCCGTTGAATAAGTTCCTAAAAGTCTTTTGAAATAGTTGAAAATATTCGGACATCCCTTGGAATCTTTTAAAATATCCTAAAATCTGATAAATCCTCCTAAATTCTTTCAAATCTTCCGAAATTCAAGAAAATTTTTGGAACTGCATGAAATTTTTGGAATCCTAGGAAATCTCCTGAAATAGTTGAAAATCAATTCAAATATTTGAAATCGTACGAAATTCATTAATTCTTGAGAAATTCCTTGAAACTTATAGAAATATTATAAAATCCTATGGAATTTTTCAAAATCCTTATGATGTTGAGGAAGTTCTTTGCAATCCAATTAAAAAAGTATTAATCTCCATTATAATTCCTTGAATGCTTTGCAATAATATTAAATTCCTTAATTAATTCCTGTGAAATTCCTTAAACTGTCATCAAATCATAAAAATCTCTTGAAATTCCTCAAAATAATGAAAATTCTTGGAAATTTTATGAATTCCTTCTAAACCTGTGGAAATTCCTTGCAATAGTTTGAAACTCCTTGACATCCATTTAAATCTCTGTAAATCTTCGCAATCTTTTAGGGCCGGTCTGCATGACTCTTACCGGGCCGATTGGCGAATCCGAGTTCGCTTCTGATTTCGTTTATAATTTATTCTTATACAAAGAAAATTAAATTGTTCCGAAAAATTTGATACATTTGTTCTGCAAGAGGGATTTGGTAGGGCAGAGGCGCCATGCCTAGGACTAGGAACTTATGATTGGCTGACGCGTGGTTGCTAGTCAACTGGCTTGAATAGACGAGTGCCGACGAATGACGTCATTTCGTCGTTTGCACTTGCCCTTCTAACGCCTACCAACCACGCACGTCAGCCGATCCCAATGGACACTCAGTCCGGAAATGTCGACTCTGTTCTTCCCAAGGAAATTATACATCCCTTCTACTGCTTAATAAATTGATTCGACTTTGAGTTTATATGGTAAAAAAGGGCTTGAAACACAATTAAAACATTATTTTGTCTAGATAATTTTAAAAATTGACCTATTATCAGCTGAAAATAAAAAATGTATATTTAAACGGAACATGATAACTTATAATTTTTTCTGTTTGTAGGTGAGGAGCTCTCAAATCTCTATTTATACTTTGAAAATTATCCTGTAAGAGAGGGGGATTCCATGCAATCATTATTTTGTATATAAAATTTCTGAAATTTATTTATTGACTAAAAATTAAAAATTTTAATTTTTATGAAATGTAATAATTGCAAATTGTAGCTTGAATTTAATAAATAAAATTCTTTTCATGCAACCCTTTATTTTGATGTGTAATTAATTAATACTTATTTCGAAATTTTGTCACTAAGATGGAGATTTTCAAATTCGTACATATATTTTCCGTCAAAGAGGTTGGGAATGAAAAATATTAGGTAAGAAATGCAATTTTTATTACAAAATACGGAGTTTACAATTATTACAGTCATTAATCTTATTTTTCATTTAAGTAATAGAGAGATCAAAGTTTTTTGCATTTTTTCTGAAATTTGAGTAGTTTTCATGTCTGTTGCACTGAAAGTTTTTCAAAAATATAAATGAAAACGTTCATTTCAGAAAAAATGTCTTATCACGATTAATGACAGGTACGCAGTAGGTATGAAAATTCAAGGCTTGACTCCGAAAAATTAATAATAATAGCCTCCACGACCATGATAAAATGCTCCTCGTTTATTGCCGCCATTTGAACCGCGATCTGTAAAAAGAAAGATTTTTTTATAAACATATTTTGAAATTATAAAGTATTATATACTAATTATTATTTCTACTTACATTGACGTTGAGTCTGATAATCACGTTGATTAAGCAGAAGTTTTTCGATATTGCGAAGCCTTTCATCGGTAGATAGTTCGCTGACATCCGTTGATTTCGATTCCGTTGCTTTCGGGATTGATTTTGGCAAATTCTCAGAAGGAAGAGCTGGTTGTTTTTGAGGAATTGCCGAAAACGGTGCAGCGGAATAGTTCGCAACCGAGGCGTATGATGGATTCTGCCAATGGTATGAATTTTCCAAAGCCTGGAGTCGGTTATTCAAATCCAAGGTCATAAAGTTGATCGCCTCCAATGTTTGCAAAACAATTTTGTTTTCATTCCGCAAGGCTTGAAGCTCTTTCAAGACATCGGCAAAAGTGATTTTTTCGCTCACTTGAAAAGGATGCGAAATTTCATAGGTTAGTTTTCTTTATTACGTGGAATTAGATACCAAAAAGTAGTTGAATAAGTAAAATTAACACCTATTTTATAAATATTTTTAATATTTGTTGATATTACATATTAACATTTCAAAAAGCATCGCTTTCTGTAGATCCAATATTGCTATGATCAAAAGACGCATTTTACCGAAAAAAAACCTTAACTTATCTCAATATGGTTGTAAGTTTGGAGTTAGAGATAAGTCAATATTGCAAACTTGTTAAATTAAAAAAAATGTCATCATTTTATCGTTAATATATGATGAAGATGTATTTTTTGAGCAGAATAACGAAGTTACCTATATAATAAGTTTTCATATCACGATTAAAAATCAAGGCAGTTCATGAGTTAGGTCGTTAGAAAAAGGAAAAAGGTCAAACACCCGACAAGAATTGAATTAAAATTGCCAAATTTTTTTCAAATATAATAATAATAATTCAACTAACTTTGCACTTCGTAAATTCAACGTAAGCTTCAAAGTCGCAGCTCAACATTTCATCAAGAAGTCAAATCATCGGTTGAAAACGAAGTTAAATCACTGACACTTTCTTCGATTATTTAATATATGGAAGATGTTTCCGAGAACGGCATCAGTTTGATGACTTCTATAATGTACTACAGTATCGAAAAATCTTATATCAATGAATGTAATGTTTTAATCTGTGTGATTTATGTAAATTTTTACGGCAATTTTATTGAAAACATAATTGAGTTGAAACTCCGTGTTTCGTCCCGCTTTACGGAGACTGACAATCGAATTTTCAGTAAAAGCGCTATAAAATATGATTTACTATTGGTGAAAAAAGGAGTGAAATCAACTCCCCTTCCACCCTCCACAACCTCCATAAACATTAAAATGTTAAAAATAAAGGCTAAGGTTAGTGACCCTCGTTTTTT
>JAUMHM010107364.1:2129-22052 GCA_032362435.1 Melikaiella ostensackeni
GCTTGTTTTCCATGTTTCAAAAACATTTTTGCCCAACAACAGCGAACTGTGCTGTAGTAAATATTCAGGTTCTCTAAGGAAAGGCCAGTTTACAAATACTGTCTGAAGAAGTCTGTTTAACTCAATTATTGCAATCCGTTGAGCCTTGAAAGTACTCGCCATTAGTAATAAAATTTCATTATCATCCATTTCAGTGCGTGGATTAATGTAAAACTGAATCAAATTAAGACGATTTTCCTTCATCACAATAATCGATTCGTTTTCTGATAAAAGGGGCGCGTACGCTATGCAACCATATTCGTCTTGTTTTCGCTGGAGTTTACTTTCTACAATTCTTTCTAGTTCTTCATCACTGTCTTGTTGTCCACGTCGGTTTTTGACGTTACGTCTTCCACCCTCGATCTGCTTTTGGTAATGTAATCTTGTGTAAATCTGATTCCTTAAAGCCTCTGTGCTTGTTCCAAATTTTTGGCCTTCTTTAGTATCCATGAAACTCCTAGGATATTTGCTGCAAATCAACTGCGCTATTCTGCTAGCCGTGCCTCTTTTGGCGTCTTTCAACTCTTTAATCATGTAATCAGCAATCAAGTGAGCTAATTGAAGCCTGTCTCTATCTTCAGCAATAATCCCTTGTTCACAAGCTTTCTTTAATGATAAAATAGTCTTATCCCACCCCATTTATTCGAATTCAGCGAAGGGATTCGAAGATCTTGGTACCATATCGCATCCTGTTGAATGAAATTAAGACAGGAACTAAGTGCACATTATATTTAAATATATCAAAGGTATATATTTTAAAGAACAAATCGAAACATTCTTTAAGCGCTGCAATGGTTAGTGATATAAAATGATAAATACCATTTATTGACCTTGTTAAAACGCAGGGAATATCGTCATTGGGAAGATTACACTTCTCCACAACTTGACTAATCATTTCCTTGACAGATTCATCCTTTATAACTGTTCTCTGCTCAGAATCAGGATGATATATTTTGAAGAGAGGCACGTAGGTATAGCTACAGATGCAAAACAAATTAATTGAATCTCTAACAAAGGCAATGAATCTCGTGCAATATATTGCCGAAATTATAAAACCCAATTTTTCAAAATCCCGAAATTTCAAATTCCCCAAATTAGTGAATTCTCAAAATTAGTGAATTCCCGAAATTCCAAAGTACCGCAAAAAAGTAATACTTAGATAATATTTTTTATTTGTTACATTAATATTTTATTTTACGTAGGTGCATTCTACATGGTTTGGAATTTAAAACAGCTGTTTTAAATTTCAAACTTTCAAGAATATACTAATTTCGGAAATTTTAAACATTCGTGTTTCAAAATTACGGTAATTATGTAACTTCCTGAATTTAATCATTTCGGCAATTTGATATTTCTGACTTTCTTTTAGTTTCGTTAACTCTTACTTTCGGAACATTTTAAGCTCGTCAATGAAGATTTTCGGTAGTTTTATTTCTATCGGTAATTTTCAATTTCGGAAATTTTTACTTTTCGCCTATTTTCTATTTTGGTAATTATATTGTCGGTATTTATCAATATTCCGGATTTTTCTTTTTCGGCAAAATTATGGCATCTCAATAATTCACTAGTCATGCATGAACAACGGCCTTAGTTAATACTTGGTGTCATGAACTTACTAGAGGATATGCAGTAGTCACAGGTATTTCGCAAGGAAAGCGTGGTATGACTTTATGCACAACATGCTACCTAAGTTGTATTGGTGCATTGGCTTGAAATCAACGACTGCTTCTAAAGGAAGACATTCATAAGCTATCCTTTGTCCAAGTTGATATGCTCGTAGATATGGCAAAAAGTTGTTTTCAATCATTTCAAATACTATGAATACGTTCAAATCATCATCACACAAAAAGAAACATATTTTCCCAAGAACGATTTTATACTGGTACCCACTCTGACGTACTACTAAAGCTTTACCCTTCTGGTACTCAGTATCTTGGACAACAACTCTGCTGCATTCTTGTAGAGCTTGTGTTAAGCATAATTTTTGAATAGCCATTTTAATTTTCTTGTCATACAATTCCATCTAAAAGTCGGTCGTTTCAAAAATTCCTATTTTGAATCTGATATCTGTGCCTAAGCGAAGAGAGCTTTGAGTCAGCTCGTGCTTTTCACTCAGGGATTTCGGTATGTTAATGAAATTGTGAAGGAAACGCACTGCTCGCTTGAAAAAAGTGTGCTTACTTTCAAAACGCAATGTCCACATTTTCATTAATGGACCGTATTCTAGAATTAACTGAGCATAATGTCTGAGGTAGTGATGTTTTGGCCTCAGACTTTCAGCGCATACAGTTAGTCTCGATAATAAATATTCGCATATTATCCTTTCAAGATAAGGCAGACAAGATTCAGAAATCTGAGGAGCACAAACGATTTTCACAATTTCAGTCAATAAGATAATCAAACGCCACACATAGTTTTCAATATCTTCGATGGTAAGGGGTAACAATCGTAAAAAGGACAAAATCTGACAAGCTCCTCCAGTGATTTTATCCCCAGTAGCGGTTAGTGGGCACGGTTGGTCCGCTTTATCCTCTTTTGAGAACGAAAATTGTTTTATTCGTCTATTTAGTTGTTGCAGTAAAAATCAGCCTTCTTTGATCAATTTATCAAGGTATATTTTTAAATCGTATGCTACGACGCCTTCGAATAAATCGTGTCCAGGGCATAGTGGAAATTCTGATGTAAATACGTGATAATTCGGAAGTTCATTAAAAACTGAATTAAATTTAACGCCTTTGTGATGAATTTTCGTTCCAATTATGGTTAGAGCATCATTATATGTCTTAATTGTTCTAGGCTGATATGCCTTACACACGCACTTATCCTCAAAAAACTCCTTTCTTGATACTAAATAATACCTGCAGAAGAAAGCAGCTCTGCTGAAGTTTCCAACAAAACCACCTAGAGAATGACTCCCTAAATTGTCTCCGGTAATGAACAAAAGAGATCCTTTAATAATTTGTCCATCGACAATTATGCCATCCTCCTCAATTGTTTTTAAATTTTGAACGATCTTGCCATATACTTTTTCCGGCTTAAAATCATTTTCTGTGCATAAAGCAACAAGTTTTATATTGTTTATATGAGACCGTATCGTGGCTGATAAGTTTCCCAAGCTCATATAAACACCTAATAATCTGTATCTTTTTTTAGCTGCTCCTACCGGATTGACTATTTCGACAGCATCTCAATATAGAATAATTTTCATTCCTTCAGGATGCTCAATGAAAAATGTAGTTCTCTTATATACCCTCCCATCAGTGAAATCTTTTAAAATCCCATCCTCCTGTGGCTGTGAATTGGAGAGAATCTCGTCCTCTACAGACTTATCGCGATAGAAGGCTTCTAAAATTTGCTTTATTGGTACATACTGAAAGCATTTACCATCTCTTTTCGAATCTCATCATCATCACGCAATGAAACTGAAATAGGTACAACGTAATCAAATTTGCTTTTGTGAAATCTTTTTCGCTTGTAATTCATACCTTAATTATCAAAGCTCTTCGAAAAAGGATTACTTTCGAATGATTGATTAATAATAATAGCTTCTTTTCGATCAGCCGAAATATCTTCTGAAAGTAAATGTTGTTTCAATTTTTCTTTTACAACATCCATTCCTTCTGTATGAAGATTGCCTTAAGTAGATATGATACAGGTATACTGTAGTGTTGCAGCTGGAAGGAAAAACTGGGCTTCCAATTCCAATAGAGACTAAGCAACATTCGAGAGACATAGATCGGAGGGGGTTCATTCAACATTCCCTCTTCATCAGCCTCTTTGTTAAGAGACTCTTCGTATTGGTCAAAATCCATACAATTGTCTGATTGCAAATGACTTTGTGACGGGTGATTCGTGGGATCACCGCTAACATTTTCATTATTTTCAGCCTTAGAAAGCGAACTACTGGTACAAGGTCATTAAAACTACATTTCTATGAATTTAAGAAATGTGGCCAGTGAATGAATGTAAATTGGTGTAAACCCTATTATACGATCCATATGGACATTTTACTGTTTGCTTTTGTTGAATGTGGCTCTTTAAATGTCAAGAGGTGATCCTGTGTATCCAATTCTTTGTAGCAAATTTCAAGAGTACAACTATATTTTCCTTTTTCATTAGCAATACTATTAGTTTGCTTATTTTGTCTCGATTTTAATTGTACGTGGTGCACTTTTATCACGTGAGTCTTCAAATAAGCTTCAACCTTCAAAAATTGCTTACACTGCTTGTAACCACAATAGAAATTTCGACTTATGTTTCTATGAAACTTCTGATGTTGTAAATGATCCTTTAAAGATGACGATTTTACGTCACAAGATCGGCAATAATACATTTTCTTTGCCTATAACAAAGTATACATCAAACTTACTTTTCGATGTTGGATCCACTGAAAGCTTCTGATAAATTTCATCAGTTTAAACAAACGGATGGATCTAAGACTTTTTGATTTGTTTTCAAGTAATTTGAGAACATTTATCTTTGGCTCATGAAATATGAACCAACTGCTGGTCAAATCAGTTATAAAAAGACCTATCACTAATAAGGGAGTTAAAATTCAATAACCAGTTATATATTTTTATGACAATCATATATTATAACAATTATTGTTTTCCAGTTCTAAATCTACCACGATAAAGAATTTGATGAATGAATTTACAACTGAATTGAAAGTACATGAAAATCAAGTAAGTAAACACTGGATTTAAGAATGAATGCTTAAACAAAAAAGTTTTGGTTGGGCATCTGGAAGACGGAAAAGAAAAAATTATGAATTGGTTATTATCATCCGCTCTGTCTTCAAATTTTAAAACTCAGAAAGACTTTCATATGTGCTGGCGATTTTTTTAAGGGAAAGTTTTTGGTAATGAAGTATAATATGACATTAGAAGCATATAAAACATTGTTTGCCTAATTTATTGATTTTTTTGTTTGTTGGATATGAAAAAGTTTTTTCTTTTAAGATTTCAAACATGAAATTTCTTTAGAATTTAGTATAGAAATATTGCATTATTTTGGTTTTCTCGAGAACAGACTATTCTCTTAAAAATTATTCAGTTGTGAAATATTGTGAAAGCATCCAATGGAAGTGAGTTACACAATGATCATTCCAAAAAGAAATGAAATATTTTTCAATCTTATACATTTAAAACGTTTTAATAATTTAAACCGAATGTTATTCCCCTTTCCTATTTTTAATATTAAAATTTGCAATCTTTTTCTTGGTGTTAAAAAAAATATTGTATCCTCAGAATATGAAATGGATTAAAATCTGAAAGCTCCCAATCTTCCAAATGTGAAATAAATTGTTTATCGAAATTTCATTGAAATTTCAAACCATTTCACTAAATTTATATTTTGATTCCAAATTGCAACATCAATTACGTAATAATTCAAATGGAAAGTAATTTAATTTCAAAATGTTTCTCATTTTAAGAGAATTAAAATTTGTTTTTGTCTTGGAGGGTCAGAAAAATAATTATGGAAGAATCAAGGACGTTTTCTAATCATCACCTCGCTGAACCATCAAACCATGAATACAATTCAAGATTATCGCGTTATATGAACCGCTCTTCATTTTGAAACTGAATGAAAAGATCGAAATTTCGGAAAAATATTTCTTGGTCTTGTCAGATATTCATTATCAAACTATTATCTAGATCTTAAAATTACAAATCAACTTTTCAGTAATGACCCATATCTGTTTTTTAGATTAATTATTTTACTAAATTCATTGCTAATAAGATGGTATTCTAGATGATTGGTATACTTTATTCTCTGAAGTCAAAAAAAAATTTTGTAGAGAAAGAATTTAATGTAAAATTTAATTTTTGACTGTTTTTATTTTTCCCAACAAAGGGATACATACTGAGCTGTCTAAAAATTGAAGCGTGCTTTACAAGAGTGCATTATACGCCACTTGCCATATGGATCATTTTGTACCTATATTCACATATTAGGTGACCCGTATGACAAGTGGCGTATAATTCACTGTTGCAGAGCACGCTTCAATTATTGATCTCATAACGATTACTGTGAAGTGATAGCCCATTAAAAATCAGTCTAACAGCGAATCCTAACCTAAACGCAGGCATAGCAATTGTTTAATCTGTAGTATATTTGAAGAGTGTACATATGTATAAGCATTATATTACACAAATAGTAAACTTACCTTGTTCATCGCTTTTTCAATATGAATCTATTTGTTTGCAAAGAGTCATTTCAATATAAAAGTTATCCTCAAGGTCAAGTCTCTTTGCTTTAGTTTTCTCCATTTCACTCCATTCCTAGCGATTTCTGGCGCTGATTGGCTGACACGATGCCGACGGTGGCGCCTTGTAGAGCGAAGGCACAACGTCAATCCGCCCGCTCAAATTGAATTTTAAATATTTCAAATGTCCATGTATTTATAAAATAATGTACTACATAATTATATTATATAATTCAATAATTTTCATTCACGGTATAGTAAGTATGACAAAAAATATGACAAGAAGATAAGTGCGTGAAAAATGTAATAAAACTGGTAATCACACACTTTATTAATATTTTTTATTTTTTAATAATAACATAGTATTATGCACATATAAATAGAATATAAATACTCACATATGGTATTATTTTGCTTGACACATAACAAGAAAAACTTAGCCCACGAGCCCAGGAACCCACGTGCGGCACAGCGGTACAAGGCGTCGGATGTTGCGCATGCGTACAAGTTTTCACTCATAAACATTACAAGGCATGTATTGGAATTCTCGACGGCGACTTCCCGAATTACAACACTTACAATACATGTATTGTAGTTTCACCATTCCAATACCGTCTTTGTAAATTTAGCTTACGCTCGTATTGTAGAAGTGTTGTAAAATCCCAAACATTTTTAACAGTGTGTATTATTAGTATATGTATTAATATTATTAGTATTAGTATTTATTATTTAGTGGCAGGAAGTTCCATGCAATTAATTTTAATACACGAGCAAGTAAATTTGAATTATAAAGCTAATGCGATATATTTTCAAAGCGATATCATATCCGCTTAGTTTTCAGAAAGCATCATTTTGTACAATCGTTTTACAGTGAACTAAACAAGACAAATAAATAATGGTAAAGATGTATGAGATGTTCTGACAAAATTCAAAAAATACACATGAGAACATGAACGCATAAAAGAAATATACCACTAATTTCTCATTCAAGATCGAAATGAAATCTATCTTCTTATGAATAATTATATGCAAAATGAAAGACAGAGCATAAAAAATTCACAAATCAAAAATTAGATTTACAAAACTACCTCCTTTCCGGCTCATTAGAGACAAATCATAACAAAAGAAAAAAGAGGGAGAAAGAGAAAGAGTCAACCAAAACCCCCTCTCATTCTTTCTTCTTCCACCGTCTTTTTTATACTACTATAGGCATAGGGACCAGTAGCGTAACGAAGGCGGGTGACCGGGGCGCAAGCCCGCGCACGGCGCAGACCAACCGACCAAATTTTTAAATTTTTTGAACATTTTCTCAGAAATTTTTGAAGCACACTCGAAAAATTTCAAAAATTATTATTTGTTCTCAACTGCTTCTCATGAACATTGCTCATAAGAAACAATGCTTGAAAATTTTTTAAATCCCGATCTTCTTGGAAAGAGGAAACAAGCAAAAATTAATGTTTTTTGAGAATTGTAGGAAAACATGTTACTTAAAATTAACAGAATACCTGAAAAATAATAAATCTGAATATATACATAAAGGCCAAAATCTTAAAATCTAACTTCCAAACACTAGCATTCTTTTGCTCTCAATTGCATAACTATCATCATCATCTGACTCGGTCTTATCGTACATGTCGCTGTTGCATCTTATCAGGAGAATAGCGTCTACAATGTCAGCGTTCAAATTAGCGCGTAACGTCGAAAAATGTAACGCATGCCCGAAAATAGTCTCTCCACGCTGACTTGTGTTGCTGGAGTGGAAAGTGTAATTATGGCTAACTCGTACAATTCTGTCCATGCGTGTTTTTTTCCCTCCAATATTCGAGCACATTGCAAGACTCAGGCTCAGGTTTTTGCTCCTGAAAGTTTTTTAATTGGATTCTCAGGTCATCAGCCTGAACTCGTTCGTTGGACATATCCTTCTTTTGCCAGAATTTTTCAGCTATCCTCCTAGCAATTTCAGCTCCTGAAGAATCATCTGGATTAGTGGTCTGGTTTTTGGAGGCACTGCAGTTGCTTTCTTCCTCGATACTTTCCTTTTCTGATACCAGACTACTGCGTGAAATTTGTGAGTGGCGCGCTGCTTCCTCCTCAGCTTGACCCTCCAAAAGAATGCAAAATCTCGGTTCGAGATACATTGCTGCCAGCAGTATCTCGTTCCCAAGAAGAGATTCTCCCCTATTCATCAAATTCTCGTGAATTGCTGCAGCCAGGGGCGAACCGACTTTTTTCGTATCTCTTTTACATTTCTCCCAAATGAGATGTAAATCAGACATAAGCAAAGCCTCTGCTTGCAACAATTTCGTTGCTACCTTTGCTGGCAGCAATGCTTTCACATATAAATCGATTCCTTGCCACTTATCATCTGAGAGATTGTATTTTTTTATTAAATGACCATACGGCCTGAACAAGAGTAGTGTCAAGAGCACGTCGATTTTCGAGTGTCATCTTGTCTCCACATTGAGTGGAGGCTTCGGCAATTTTGTTTATGAGGCCCTGTGCCAGTGCAATCGAACGTGACTTGCTTTACACATTTTCAACTCGAAATTGCACAGCAGCTTTACGAGTTTTATCAATCAATGCTTTGTAAGAAGAAATGCTGTCATTGACAGCAAGCTGTAAGGTGTGAAGTGCACAACGTATGCCCTTCACTTTCAGTCCGACTGAGCATATTTCGCAGTCGTCTGATAATGCGGGTGGTTCTTCTTCCGTATAAAGATCCTTCACAACTTTCTGGTGATTTTTATCTATTCCACTCTCCTCGTCGATGTTCCGCTTACCCAACTCATCAGGTATATGGAAACTGATGGACTCATCGTCGCTTTCTTCTTGCATTTCATTGTAGAAAGCCGATTCGTCCATGACTTCTTCTTCCGGTGTCTGCTCATCTTCTTGTGCTTCCTTCATTAACCGGCACAATTTCGCCATATTCGATGCATTGTCGGAGGTAAAAGAATATATTTGGTCGATTTTTATATTGTAGGATGCCAAAATTTCCTTTATCTCCTTAAATAACGAAACACTGGTATGGCGCTCCAGCAATTCCTTCACTGCTAGAGTTCTCAGGGTCAATTTATGGTCCTTTATATATTGAGCGTTAATGCCCATGAACGATCGCCCATGCCGTGTGCCAAGATCCACTTTGATACTCAGGAGTTTTCCCTATAAAAGAGAAATATGTTATTATGTAATAAAGTTTATCAAACATTGAAATAAGGTCAAGTCATTTTAGCTTAGAAAGGTTCTACGATAGAATAATGACAACATTAAAAAAAAACGCATGCTATGTGTGCAAAAGAAACATCGAAATTACTGAATTTGAATTTCTAATATAACAGGCGAGAACTTACTTTGTACTTATTTCTTAATACGTTTCCGAATTCCGGTTGTTTCCTGTATGACCAATTTCCGAGTGTTGTCTGCATTGATAGTGACATTATCCACTCATGGAAGTACGCGAAGAATAGGGTCCACAATCTTACGGAATCCGCCAGCATTCATTATTTCTAATGGTGTGACATTAATGGTCACCAGTTCAACGCATGCCATCTCTAATTTGTAAGCTGTCAATTGGACGTTGTTTACAGCGTACTTTTTTGCCGCTTCGACAATTTTCCTGCATTCCTTTTCTCCCGTTTGGCTTGGTTTCTGTCGCAGTGTTCATTGTACTCTTGGGCATGATTTCTCTGCATATGTCGTTGCAAATTTGGTACATGATCCGCCTGCAACATGCATTCAATTTTTCTGCAATTAATAACCGAACGGTTCCCAAAAAAAGACATCCCTGCTAAAAGTTGGGGACCATTATGTAACTTTTTCACTTTTATTTCCACTTTTATGAAATTCACGTTGGTTTCCTTTTAATAGTTGTAGCAATTAAAATGTACAAAAAAGATCAACCGACATGAATTTCGGAAAAGTGAAAGTAAAAAAGTCACATAATCGCCCTTATAGAGAATTTAGAGAAAACAGTAATTTTATGAATACCTATGTGTGAAAATAAAAATTTTGAGATTATTCAATTTTAAACTATTTCGAAAAAAGCAGTATTTCAGAACCACACAAACCCTTTTTCTATCAATATCAATTACAATAATTGTTAAAATAATAACAAGCGAGATCAAGAAGTAGGTCCTTATTTAAAATTTCATTTTTTTTTCAATTTAATGACAAATATTTAATTTAAATCATTTAACATATTTTTTCGAAATTAAATGATCACATCTTGAAGTGTATTCAATAATACTTCACTTTCAATCAATTTAAGTGGGCAAATTAAACTTCTGAATCATCATATCAATGAAAAACTATTTTCTACTGGATGACATAAAAGTTCGGTAAATGATCATAAAGTAAATGCTTCACAAATTTATTCATACAGCTTTTGGAATACTATCAATTTGAATATTTTGGTTGAATTCAGTCGTTTTTTATTTAAAATAAAAATATTTTTTGTTTGAAATATCAATTATTTTATTTTTGTTGAGAAGTCATATTTTCGAGTTTAAAATTGAATTTTTTTATATAAAATTCATCTATTCGGCTTGACAATTTAACAATTTGTTTGAAGATGCATCTCTCTGGAGTCTAGACTCTAGAGTCTACGTAGTAAATAGTACTCGAATTTAGTATAGTCTGTCTAGACTCCTTCTGAGAATTGGGTACCTGAATAATTAAATGAACTGCAAG
This sequence comes from Melikaiella ostensackeni, assembly GCA_032362435.1. Taxonomy (NCBI): domain Eukaryota; kingdom Metazoa; phylum Arthropoda; class Insecta; order Hymenoptera; family Cynipidae; genus Melikaiella; species Melikaiella ostensackeni. The sequence goes on from JAUMHM010107364.1 coordinate 13,066, forward strand.
AAGGTAAAAGGTTTCAATTTCAAATTTTGGACAGACGAAAGTCGTGACAGTAATAAGGATTAAGATTAAGGACCTATAAATTTAAAAATTATAACCATCCTAGCAGAAAGTGCATCAACTCAGAATTTTTCAAGAAATTTGACATGGGTCGATGAGAATTTTTTTTGCAATAAGGAAAGATTGTGGAAAATTATTGAAACGTTGAAGATATCTTTCACGCATACATGAAACAAGCGTTCCTCGAAGACCCTTGCATTGACATAATGTTATACAATGTGTATAAACTGGAAAAATTCTTATATGGACAATTTAGGTTCAATGGTATCAACAGAAATATTCATAATTGATGAAAAAATATTGCTTTAAATTCTCTTTTTTTTTAGATTCTTAGGAATATGGTATGTGAGTTTCGTGCACGCTAAACCATTACATTATATATAATTTTTCTTTAAATATAAAACAAATTTTAATATCATTCTTTCTTTAAACATTAAAGTTTTATCAGGGACCCGATCCAACATCACGAATGATTAACGAAATAGTTGAATTATCTACCACAACATATGACTTTTTGACAAAATACTTGAGTTTTCAACAAAATACTTAAATTTTTCACAAACTGGTTGTATTTTTAATCACATACTAGATTTTTCTAACTTAATAGATGAATTTTCAACCTTAATAGATGAATTTTCAACCAAATAGTCAAATTTTCCGACAAAAAAGATTAGAATTCGAGAAAAAGCAGTGGAATTATCAACCCGAAAAGTTAAAGCTTCAACAAAGAGATGCGTTTGAAACGGAAAAGATGATATTTGATATTTCAACCAAAACGAACATTTGATTTTTTTACAAAATAAGTGAATTTTCCACAAAATAGTTGAATTTAAGCTCATACTGGAATTTTCTACCAGAATTTAATTTGTCTTTCAGACTTTAATCTGTAATTCTTTCACATTAACTTTCTTTATAACTTTGGTTAACACTCACGTAAATCTCGAAACTTGTGCGGTAGAATTAGAAGCAGAACTCTTAACAGGAATTTCCGTTAATGAACCGAAGTATGGTCAAGAAGTATCTTGCACATAAACCTTTACCATACCGTTAATCTTTAGAAACTCCATGGCAAATGTCTGAGTTTTCACACTCTATTGTAGCTCAATTACCTGGAGTCAGTTTAAAGTCATTTCCTAAAGGCCCTGAAGCGAATATTTTCGAAACCTAATTGGCAGAAAAGTAAAATGGAAGGAAAATGCATCCACCTTATTTGAATCCAAACCTCGGTCCAACCGTAACTCTTGCATTTAAAAAAAAAATTAAAGTAGGATGGTATGAAAATACGACATTTTTTTATTTCAAAAATGGCTAGTGCAGAGTCATACTGAAAGGTTGCTATGTATTATTACAAATAATAAACTCCCTAGGCGGAAAAATTATACATAGTTTATAAAGAGTGGGAAATATATATAAAATTCATTTCTTTTATACACATTTTATATAAGACAAGTGAATATTATATATAATATTTCTCACTATGTATAAACTATATATAATTTTTCTGCCTGGGTCTATTGACCTTTTAAATCAAAAATGGCCCTAGGGTATCGGAATTAGTGCATGAATTTTGAATTTGATCAAATTAAACTTTTTTTCTATATATACGAGAATTGTGATATTTTTTTCAAAAAATGTCAATAAAAACCAGGTGGAAAAATTATATATATAGTTTATACATAGTGCAAGAAATTATATATAATATTTTCGACTATGTATAAACTATATATAATTTTTTCGCCTGAGAAGAGAAAATGTTAAATGTAAAGGATTTTTAATTCTGTTCTTAAAATTTTGTTACCACACTAGAATTTGTAAACTTTTTCACGCATTTAAAGAGATGAAAAAAATTTAATTATGAACAAAAACTTAGAATATCCTAATTTACGAAGTGTGTACAACTATACACTATTGATACCAGGGAAAAATTTCGGTACCGACAATAAGATTTCTGGGGAAAATTTTAATTATTTGCGTTTCATTTTAAAAGATTAATTTTAAGTTTTGAAAATATCAAAATATGTCAAAACTAATTTAGGAAGATTTTATAACAATGTTTTTCATTTTGTAGGATTTAAAAAATGTTAGGAAAACTGAATTGTTTCAAAAGATATTTAGAAGTTTGGAAAATATTAAAAAATAATTTCAATCTTGAGAAAATTTGAAATTCAAATAAAATAAAGACTGTCCACGTGGTTTATGCATGCTTTCAAAGGCCGTATATGAATAGCTGGATTTCTTCAGTATGTATAGAGATAAATAAAAATAGGGGTAGGGGGGGGGGATTTGTACTAAAATTTTAACACGAAAAGCAAAGCCGAATCTTTAGGAAAATTTAAATATAGTCGTATTGGATATTAGATAGACCAGTAACAAATATATGACTTTAATATGTTATAATGAGGACACTTTAATTTCTTTAATAATGACAAGTATTAATATCGTTTGAAATATTCAGCGACAGAAGAGCAAATTCTACGTATATATAGGGAGGTCAGTATAACAAAGTAGAAGGATAGGCCCACTAAATGGTAGGTCATTATATATTTTTCTATGCTCTGATGTGAGCAGAATGAAAATGAAGTGATGTGTGTTCTCGTTTTGTTTTGAATTAATAAATTAATAACAAAAATTTGAAAACCAAAAGAAGTCGAATTCAATACTCAATTTTTCACCTATGAATAAAAAATATTTAATTTGATTTATTTACCGCTTTCCTTAAATTTTAAAAGATGATAAATTATTGTAAATTTAATTAAAATAATCATGAATGGAGTTTCTAAACGAACTGAATTTAAAAATATATCATTCAATTCACTAATACAAGCAAAGACACTTTCAACGTATGGACAATAAAATATTACTTTTTTAAGTTTATAAAAATTCTCAGATAATATGTTTTAATCATTTTTTATTGTGACAGAAAATATGACTAAAGAATTTTATGAACATATGATTCATTCGAAATTTCTTATGTTTTACAAGTTCAAAACCATGCAAATATCTGGGATAAGATGGAACTTGTTATTTGGCCATTTAACTACGGCTACAGCCTATGTAATAAATAGTGGTTACCAGGTTTCATTTTGTCATAATATAGATTTTTCTGTGGCAAATTCATGACAGCCGCCTCAGGTGCTTGTCGATTGAATAGAGTGACAGGACATTATTGAAGGTTCTGCCTAAAATCCTATTTCCTTGAATTGTGCATTAAGAAAAAGAACAAAGCCCATTTGACCATTTAGCATTTACCTGATTACCTATGGCCTGTTACTCGCAATGAAGATTATCAAGTTGCCTCAACCTCGCTTCAGAGTAGTAGTATGTAAAAATGTATCCAAAGGGGGTAAATGAAGGCCATGCCTAGATTCACCGAAATTCTATCAATACTTAGGTTTTAAAAAATAGAAACGAAACAGCATTTCAACTATGCCTTGTTATAAAATTGCAGATAATACTCAAATAGAAAAGCTCCCCTATATTTGGTTTTACAAGATCAAACAGATAAATTTCAAGAATAGATGATCGAACCCTGAATAGAACTTTTTCTTTTGTCATACATTTAATTACTAGTTAGTACAAATTTGCTCTGTAACTAAATAATTTAAATATTGACCAATCGCCGATTTAGATTATAAAATAGCTAAGCATTCTTACTTCGAATGCATTTTGCACGTATTCATGCAAAAGTAGGAAGGGACATGCAACAATAATTCTTAAAATGAGATGATTTAACACATTTCGAAGCTGCGTAGAAAAACAAAAAATAAATTAATAAATAATTATAACATTTATTTTGCAATATAATCTCAAAATGTTGGTTGAAAAATGTTTTTAAAAAAGTAATTGAGATGATAGTATTTTGATCTAATTTATCATTTTTTATTGCTAATTACAAATTACTTGTATAGGTGGCGCCATAGTGCAGCCCTTCAGTTCTAATTATAAGCTTCAGTAATTTAAATTGACACTCTTCATGGATTTAAAATTCAAAAGAAGAAAAGATTTTTCACTCATCTCCATTCAAGTTAATATCGGTTATGACCCATTCAAGAAGCAATTTTCATTCCTATCCTTCACGTTTAAGCCCACTTGTGAAAAGAAATTTGGGAGACTAAAGAAGATTTACCATTCATAGGATTCACCACTCTTAGGGAGTGGAAATTATGAGAGTGTAAAATCATTTTAGACCTACTACAATAAGTTCTTTGAAGGTACGAAACTATGAACTGCGTTTAGGGTTTCAACTCCCTACCTGCGTCACTCATAAAGGGTCTGTTTCGAAATTTGAGCAGATATTAAGCTAAGATTGTAACTCACTCCTGGTTCCGTACCGCGTCCCTGGGTTTTTTTTCACTCTTCAAAACACGTATAAATCTTTCGCCCTTTACTAAAGATTTCCGTGTAGAGGAACAACTGATGTGTCTATAGACCAATTGAAAAGAAATTGGTCTATTAGTCTTATCAGTTGTTTTCCTTCATGGAAATTTTTAGTAAAAGGCGATAGATTTATACGTGTTTTGAAGGAAAACCAGAGTGAATAAAAACCTTGCGTCCTAGTCTTGCGCATTTCAAATAGCCCACACCCCTTCCCTCCACTGATGCCGACCCCTTTACCAACGCCCCAAAAAAACCACGCATCCTAGTGGTGGTCATAAATATTTTTCAATGATAAAAGTTTATTCTTTAAAACTTTTTTAGACACTAGTATCGCAAGTTTTGACATTTTTTGTAACAAAAAATCTGGAAATTTGTTTTTGTCATTTTTCTCGAAAAATATTAATTTTAGAAAAAAAGTATGGATATAAAAAATAGGTGTTTCGACGAGATCTACAACTTTTGTAAACAACATTTTTTTGCAAATTAATATTCTTCGAGATTTAGAAAAAAAAGTCATTTTTGAAAAAGTCAAAATTATTAATGACTTAATTTATATTGATCTGCGTCAAAAATCCTTCCAGTGCGTTCAACTAGGTCTAAAAAAAACCCCTAGGCCAAGTATCAAGTCAATATTCTTGAGTGACTTTTTTGGAAGTATGTCCTTTTTTCGTAGAACTGATTTTTCTAATTATATAACAAAAATTTCGAATTCTATTATTCAATGAATATAATGAAATTATTGAATTTCGAGGCTAAGACCTTCATCGAACAAAAAGGGCATAGAAAATATTCATTTCAAGTCATTTCTACACTTGAGAAAACATTTCTTTCATCTAAAATCACTTTTTCTTATATTTTAAGATTTATTGAATGAAGACACTTTTTATTGATTTAAATAAGTGTGCTGGAACAATTTTTTGGTTCGCTCTTTGAATTATAAGGTACCAAAAAATGTTGTTGAATTTATCGCAAAAATTTGGTTTGCTCTGTAAAGATTTTGGTTCATAATGCTTTTATTGGTTCATTTGACCAAACTTCTCTGGTGGAAATTATTTCTATGGAAAACTCCCACAACCTCTTGGCAATCTTCAATTTTCGTTATTTTTGTTCTAGAAGTTCGAACTTTCCCACGAAACCTATTAAAAATGATGAGAAATTAGAACTTTTATTTCACGACTCTACATTTTCGTACAATTTCACATGCGAGTTAATGAAATGATGTTGAGAAATGTTTGTAGAAATTCGTAAATTTTTACAAAAAAATACAAAACATGAGAGTTCCGTTTTATCATTGTAGATTTTAATAACATCTGATGAATTTTTTTTATTTTTCGTACATATTCGTAAAACTTCATACTTATTCATGAAATAACTTACACTTTCGAACACATTTGTTGTTTTCCTAACAAAGCAGTGAGCAAAAATTCATCGTTATCCTGAGGACGTCCTTAGGACGTGATGTAAAAGTTTAAAAGGAGAACATGACCTCGTATCCACTGGGAAGCTATTGAAAAATCTGTCGTAAAAAAAATTCCTCTTCAAACTTCATAACTATAATGACAAGTCGATCGGTTACAAGCAGAGGTATCAAGACGCCCTCAGAGGGCGTACCAGGGCGTACGAGGGTGGTACGTTTTGGATGAGTCACATTAAAAATTTTAAGTAAGGAATAAACTGTTGTTTTCTAGTTATACACGTTTGTTTTGACTTCAATAAACTTTGTTAAGCGTTTCAACAAGAAAGGAATTTTGGATTACGATATTTTAGTGTTTTGTCCTTTTTAAACGTTTACATCACGTGAATTCCAGTTTCATAATATACTTTAATTATCTAAGAAACACCATAACGCTGGATTCTATTTATATTGAAATTAATAGCTTATCATATGACGAGAATATACAAAATTTAATTGAGCTTCAGGAATATTAATAATATCTGAAAAAGTGTGAGAGGTACGGCGGAGTAGTGGATCAATTTCTGATCAAGCTGAACTCTTTTCGGTCGATGTTTTCGTCAGGACAGATTACGGATTTAACTGGACTGTTTTCCATTTTCATTTCAACGAAAATTATTTCGAATTCTTTATTGCGGATTTATCTCGGATATGGCCGGACTAGTATACATTTTAGCCTAAAAAATTGCTTCAGATTCTTAATTTTTATTTATTTCGAATAAGATCGGACTGCTTTACATCTTTACGTCAACGAAAATTACTTCAGGTTCTGCATTTCATATTAATTTCGTACTAGACCAGACTACATTCCGCTTTTCCTTAGCGAAAATTATTTTAGGAACTTCATTGCGGATGAATTTAGGATTCAACCGAACGATTTTCCATTTTTACTTCAACGAAATTTATTACGAATTCTGTACTGCGGATCAATTTCGGATATGGTCGGACTGTTTTCTATTTTTACTTCAACAAAAATTATTTCGGATTCTGGATTGCTGATTGATTTCGGATCTGACCGAACTATTTTACGTTTTAGCTTCACAAAAATTGCTTCAGGTTCTAAATTTCGGATTTATTTCGGATTAGACCGGACTACTTTACATTTTTTTTGACAAAAATTACTTGAGGTTGTGCATTATGGACAGGATCGCAATCGATAATAATGTGAACTACTCTCAAATTTCACTTGGGCTATAGTAATTCTTAGGTAAAAAATGAACCTACAGGGGATTTGTTTTCCAATCTTTGTCAAAAGGTAAAAACTTTTGTATTTCGTACAACAGCAGTTTCTTGGTCGTCTTCATTTGAATTTAGTGAAAGTGAGTCTTTAGATGTAAACGGCGGTTGACGGAACCGCTCGACCTATTTATGTCAGTTTGTAACATTTTTATACTCAAATAAATATTACTTTCGACGGATATGTGTGCATTATAGTTGTAAAGGTATATATTATTAATCTTGGACGTACTATATATGCTGTTTTAATAAAGCTGCAAAAATAAACAACCAATTCTTTCGGAAATTGTTTTGTATAATTTGTACAATATAAATTTTATTCCAGAATTGTCACAATCAACCTCTGGATATTCAGAGATACAGTAAAGTGTCGACAATGATATGCTGGTATTTTTAACTCAAATTCATATGAATATTGACGAAGGTAATAGCAAATTTAGCAAATTCACCAGCATAACTACTATGAATTTGATTCTATGTTTTATATATATACTTGAATGGTTGTGCTCCATAAGAGAATAACCAACAATTTGGCGAAATGGTTTTATTGCACTAAAAATCGTTTAAAAATCGAATACACATTGAGCTACAAGGATTTGTTCAGGATCACTGTTTTAGCATAGGGATGTGTGAAGTTCGCCTTTCTTAAATAAATTTTCGAAACATAAATTTATTTGTGATAAAGTAAAATTATTTTTGGTTTCATTTAGCAACGAAGTTTATTGAAAGTGACCTATGTTTTTATTTTAATATGTTTAAATTTTTATGTTTTTCTCTGCTCAGAAGTGAAAAATCATCTCCCTCAGTTCGATTTTGTGACACTTAAACTTGAAATTATTTTAATCATACGCTAGTGTCACATTGACATGATCAACTTCGACATCTATTTTTTCGGAATTGGATAACGTTTCCTAGTCAAACTTTTTCGACTTCAATTCATCAAAACTTCAGCTCAGTGCCGTAATGGCAAATTTTAATACCCTGGCAAAAGCAGTTGAATGCGCCCTTTATTGAACTTAAACCATTTTTTCCCGTCCGGCCTGCCCCCTTTTGGGCTTGCAACTCGGCTTGCACCCCGGGCACTTGCCCTGGTACCCTACCCTCGTTACGGCACTGCTTTAGCTTGGGAGTTGACTGTAATCTTTAAATGGCAATTTCGATTCTGCAGAATGTTTCTTCACGATTTTCTTGGTTATCCTCTTATGAACCGAAACCCTACAACGTATAAAATACATTTTCATCCGTTTTATTTCAATTAAAAATAAATCTTGCTGAGAGTCATTTTTATTCTCTCAAGAAAATATTTTTACATTCCTTTTACTCATTCCTCCTTATAATGATCTTATAATGCATTTGAAGAACTAGGATTGAGGACACGTGATACTTGCCACACATAGCAAATTCAGTTTAGACAAATTTACTTCCGCAAAAAAAAATGTATTTTTGTTGACATAAAAATACGGATATTGAATTTTATCGTATGGTGAGTATCAAGTGTCCTAAAGTAGAAATGTTGAACTTTTTGAATCTTGTTCTCAAAAATATATTTTTATTTCAAAAATTTCATAATTCACCTCCGGTGATTCAGAGGGAAAGCAGACAAGAAGAACACACCTGAGTTTCACCACTGATAAACTGCTACCATCACTACATAGTTACATAAACATTGATGAAGGTAAATAGCGTTTGTACATGCATAGCTACGTATCGAAAAGAGCTTTTATCCCATTTCTTTTATTTAATAACAATTTCTGTTGACAGGGCTTGTATTTTTTATACAAAACCTTCTCAGAACTGCTTTCAATCATACAAAATATTCTGAAATACCTTTAGATCTTATTGTATTTTACAATAACGATTAATA
>JAUMHM010107374.1:0-22051 GCA_032362435.1 Melikaiella ostensackeni
TAAGCTAGAAAAAGAATTTTCTCTCCACGAGTTATTTCTTCTGCGAGAAAGATTATCTTTTGGAAATACATCCGCTTATTTGCCTTTTCCTATTCCTGTCATGTTTATGAGCCATGAAGGGCATATGCCATATAATCATACAAGTATGGATCTGGATAGTCAGCCTCACGAATGTGACCTATGTGAAGTACCCAGTCATGTAAACAGCCTCAAAGGTAACGACATATACAAATAAAAAGAAGAAGAAAACGAGAAATGAACTGCAAAGTTGTCTTTTGAGTTTATCATCCAACTTTTCATAAAATTTTCCAATATTTCTATTCGAGAGACGCAATACTTCTTTGATCCTTACATTTAAATATTACCATTTCGTTTGAGAAACTTATTTGACAGGAGAAAGGGAATGAAGGAAGGAAACTAAAAATGTGTAGATGGGGCAGGATAAATTAAGAAAATTTAGGGAAAGAATGGAGAGCGAAAAAGTCAGGGGCTGAGAAGAGAAAGATGTAGACACGTGCCTTAAAAAATTAAAGGAGCTAACTGTGAGGATAAAAGAAGAGATAAGGGCAAGAGGAAAGAAGGATGGAGTGAAGAGGGGATGGCGAGAACAGAATGTAAGGAGAGTAAAGAGAGGATGAAGGAGTGTGTGAAAAAGTAGAGAAAAGGGGAGATAGGAAAATAGGAATATAATAGGAGAAAAAGAAAACACGAGAAACTGTTAAACGAGAAAAGACAGTTGGAGAGGAGTTGGTATATGGAAGAGGTGGAAAAAGTGATAAGGAAAGGGAAGGAATGAGAGGTAATCCATAGGAAAAGGCAAGAATGGAAGGGCATTAACGAGGAAATCAAGATAGATGAGTGGACCAGGTACTTTACAAGACCATTAGAGAGAGTGGAAAATAGGGTATTAGGAGAAAAGAGGAGGTTAATAAAGGGGGTTGATGATAGAGATAATGGGATAAGCAGAGAGAAGGTGAATAGGGTGATAACGAGGCTGAAAGGAAATAAGACAACAGGAGAAGGCGGTATGGAGAATCAGGCTTTGAGGTTCGAGGGGAAGGGGTAAAAGAGAGAATGTGGAGAGTCTGTAAGAAAGTTTGGAGAGAAGAACGGGAGACTGAGGAATGGGGAACAGATTTGGTGGTTCCTAAGGTACGGAGTGAAGGTCTGGGGATGGAAGGAGCACAAGAGAATGGAAAGGTTGCAGGAGAGATCCTTGGATAGGTAATGGGCGTCCCAGGATATATGTTGAGAAAGGAACTAGGTAGAGGAAAAATGGTAATTAGGCAAATGAGGAAAGCATGAAACTTTGGAGAGAAGCTGAGAGGGGGGAGGAAAGTAGGATAGCATAAGCATGTCGAGGGCAAATGATAAGCAAAGGGGCAAAGGGTAACACGAAAAGATTGAGGTGGGAGGAAAAGAGACAAATGTGGAGGAAAGAATGTGGTATAGAGGCGGATGTCAGAGTTGGGCATGAAATAGAGAATGTATGGATAGTTAAGGAGGGAGAGGAGAGGTGGAAAAAAATCGTGGAATCGAGGTATAACAGTTGATATAGGGAAGTGAAGACGGAAGAAAAACAAGAATACTTGAGAAAGGTCAAAAAGGGAGAGTAAGTGGAATAACGTTATATGATTAAGGATGGGAGAAGGAATTAGCGAGTGGATGAAAATTGACAAGAGGAAAGCTAGATGATGAGGCTGGAAGAGAGGAGAGAGAACAAGGGGCTTGCAGTAGGAAAAGGACAAAAGTGAAATCCTATGAAAGGATCTTGAAAAAAAATTGAAACTTATAACGGAAATAGTAAGAGGAAATGGAAGCCCCGTAAGCTCACTCGTGCGTATAGTATTTTAAGTAATTTTTAAGCTAAAGCGATAGCTTATAAGCATATTTTAAAGTATTTCGAAGTAGTATAAGTGGTTGTAAAAGAATGTAAGGGGAGCGATGGCCCCAAACCCGTAAGATGGAGAGAATAAACTACAAACATACTTCTTTAATTATGACATTAAAATATTACCATCTCATGTGAAATACTGGTAAGTAATATTACTGATATAAAATTTGGATTTACTTTTCTCGAGTAAAATCGTTTGTAAAATCACTATCAAGAGCTACTAGAACTAAATCGTTTACCAATAATGCTCGATAGTGATTTTATTGGAAGAAGCTTTTTTCGATGAAGAGAGGAGTAAACTCTATTGAGTAAATCTTAAGGGTAAATAAAAAAATGTTTAAAGTTTGCTCAATTACTCACCTATATTTTTAATTACACAAGTTTCGTATTAGAGTGAAGACGCTCTTGAGGTGTTCTAAATCCCTGGACGGCTAATTCTGCTGATCAGAAGGAGCTTCATTATTTATTGGCTTTAAGGAAATATTCTCGCAGCTCGTATTATTCTGCCTTGATGCTGGAACTGCTAGCAAGCTTTTTTGGTCGGTGTCATAACCGTTATACATTCTCTCACTTCTACCACCTTCGGTATTACGAAGTGTCTCATCGCTCGATGCTCTTGAAAAGCAGGGAAGAACCTTCAAAAAAAGGAATCATATCAATTTCATCAAAAAATAAATAAACTAAATATATTTTTTAAATAAATTATTTAACAATATCAACAATAACCACTTTTGAAATGGTCTTTACTCTAGAAAAGCTTCCTTTATCTTCAATCCCTCTCATGCATCTTTCATATATGCCCCCATGTTTCTTCTTCCCATTCACATATTCTGCACTTTCTGTTCTCCTTCTTTTCCCATCACATCCCATTCCTGAATCCAATTCCCAATCTAAATCTTGCTATTCTTGTCCATCTTTTCTCTCCCCATCCCTTTTCTAAATACAGTGGCACTCATTCCTTTTTCATCATCTTATACCATTTATTATAATTTAAATCCTAAATCATCCCCCCTCTTTCTATTACTCGTCTTTCCCTCTCTTTCTTCTCCAATTTTTTCTAGTTTACTCAAATCCCATCTCCTATATCTCTATCCGTAGAAAACTCCCTTCTTTTTTCTTTCCGTTTCGTTAATTCTGTTGACCTCCCTCTTCTTTCTTCTACCTCCCTCAATCACTTTTTTGAAAACTCCCCTCCATTTACCTCCCTTAACTTTCCTTTCAATTTGCATGTTCTCTTTCCTGCTGTACTACTCAATTTATCCATTTATGCTTCTTCTCTCACCATATATCCTATATAAGCATTATGATGTCTATTTGTTTGCAAGGTATATCCCAAATATTTGAACTCCTTTACTTCTTCCAACTTTACTTCCTTCCATTTCCCTGTCCAATCTTTTTCTCTCCCCCTTCTTTTTTGCCATTACCACTTCATCGTCCACGTATGCCAATGTATATATCTTTACTTTTTCTATCCTAACTCGCCCCCATCCTTTTTTCTTCATTTCTTCTTCCAAGTCTGAGATTGATATATTTAATAGAAGTGGGCTCAGAGGATAACTTTGTCTTACTCCTCTCGCCAACCAAAGACTATCTCTTACTTGCTCTGCTACCTTTACCCTGCTTTTTGTCTCTTGGAAAATTTCTGATACTCTCTTCATTAAACCCTCTCTTATCCTAATTTTCAACATAACTTCTTATATCTCGTCTCAATACAATAAGTCAAACGCCGCGTTCAAATCCACGAACATTAGTATCATTCCCCCTTTCTCTCTTTTAATCCTTTTATTTAATAAATAATTCAGAACATACATGTTGTCAATCTTTCGTATTCCTTCCCTAAACCTAGTCTGATGCAGTGGCACTATTTTTCCCTCAAATTCGTTCGATAATTCGACGATAATCGCCTTTCTCCAATCATTTGGAACTTCAACGTTCACAGCACACATATTCATGAATTCGCTCAGCCACACAAACAAATATCCGCCACCGCTCTTAAGCATTTCAGCAGTGATACTAGTTTTACCTTTCCTCACCTTCTAACCCATTTCCAAAACAGCTTCTTGTTTCCTTCAGAATCATTTTGCATTATTTAGCTCCTTCCGCTTTAATTTTATCCTTGCTTTCTTGGACAAGTATCTTGACTTTTCTCTTTTTACCTCTCTAGTCATTTTCTAATTAAGTCCTTTCCTCATCGCTAAGACCTTTAATATTCAAAATTCTCGAGTATGCTTGCTTTTTCTCGTTGACAGCCACGCGGATTTCATCATTCCACCAAGCATGTCTAGCCTTCCTTTCTACAGCCGCAGTAACGCAAACTTCAGATACGCTCTTGGAGATGCTATCCTGTAGTATTATCCATGCACCCTCTATATTTTTATTGCCAAATTCCGTCTTCCAGCCTTCTTTATGATGCCTTAAATATTTATGCAGCTTTTCACGGTATACCACTTGTACTTCTGGTATCTGCAAGTTCTCCATCCTAACTTGCGTCTACTTCAACTTATTAGTTCTTCTTCTCCTTCACCCTTGACCTTGTTTCATTTTTGAAACTGTCAGGTAGTAATCCGTTTCGCATTCAGAATCTCTCATAACCCTTTTATCCCTTACAAGCCCTCTTAGTCTCTCATCCGCTATAACGAAGTCAATCATGCTGTGGCTTTCGCCCCTGCACCAAGTATACATGTGGATCATTGTATGTCTGAAGAAAGTATTTTTATTTGTAATTTGTATTTGTAATGAACAGATCTTTTTCTAAGCATAAGCTAATCAATTTATCTTCGTTGCTGTTCGTTTTTGGGTCTCCGGAATGACCCAGTACCCTGTCGGTACCTTCACGTTGCACACCAACCCAGCCACTCATATCTCCGAGTAACATTATTCTTTCTCTAGGATCACAAGTACCTATAATCTCATTTAACGAGTCTCAGAAGGTATCTCGTACGTCCCTACTGTCACTTTCAACTGGAACGTAGCACGCTATAATGAATAACCTTCTGATTTCCACTTTTATTCTTACCCATAATAATCTAGGAGATACACATTCATACTTTTTGACATGTTGTTTTGCTCTCTTATTTATAATCAACACGACTCCTTGGCTACCATATGATTCATTATCTTCTCCTGACCTAAGTTCGAGTCCGTTCTCTATCTTTCTTTCCGCACATCCCTTCCTCTTTGTTTCCAGTACACATCAAATATCTAGCTTCCCCACGCGAATTGTGTCTCGCAATTCTTTTTCCTTAAGATCATTTACACCTCTAGCATTATAAACACCTAATCTCCATTCATCGCCTGAAACTTTTCCGACGGCATGCCTTTCGTTAACAGAAGTGTCAATCCTATTCATGGCTAAATTATTATTTATATTGTTCATTGTTAAAATCATACACCCAACTTCAATTTGATGCCAGAAATTTATTCCATAAGTAAAAAATCATGTCCAAACTAAGCAGCTAAATCGTCATAAAGTGGAATAGTCCATTCATAACGTCTGTCCCACCAAACTTCGGTTATTCAAAAGAAAGTATGAAAACCAAGCCAAAACCAAAGGAGTTATGATCGGTTTGTGTTGTGCACTGAGGAGGGCACCAGACTTATGCAGTTTGGCCTCTAAGATGGGAAAAGATCATAAATTGCTCCAAAAATGTAATAAGAATTCTCATCCGGGAATAAAAATTTAACAAGCTCATAGATTTCTCAAAATTTTCATTTTAGAAATTCAATTTCCAAAACTCTTACAAATCTCGAAAGCCTTCCGCAATTTCAAAAATTTTCCACAAATTTTTGAAACTCTTCATAAATTTTCAAGAGTTTCAATAACTTTCCATCACTTTCCAAAAACTTTTCATAAATTTCTAAAAATTGTTGTAAATTTCCGGAACTTTCAGTAAATTTCCGGTAATTTATAAAGGATTATAAGTTTCCATTAACTTTCATTTCAGAAATAAAATCATCATCGTGAATTTTGTTGTCATTTCAATAATCCTAGAATATTGGAATTGCGCGGCACTTGTTCTTTCGCTTTAAAAACCTCAAGAATAATAATTAAAATTTCAAACCGGAAAATTCCATAGGGAAAACTGCCAACTACACGTGAAGAATATTGGAAAAGCAATAAAAAATATTTCCAAAAAAGAGAGTTTTTTAAATAAAAATTTCCTCTTATCACTTATATTTTATTAAAGCAATAAATTTAGTTGTCAGTTCCAAAAATTCTTATAAGTTTTCGATACTGTTACTATAAAAGTGTTAGCTACATATACCTAATGTAAAAAAATGTGATAAACGAGAGAGGAAAAGTCGGATACAACATCACATGCTATCATTCGTGGGTTAACATGACACTATCTTCACACGTTTGATCTTCAGCTTAATCCCAATGGACCAACGTAACGTTTAAAAATCGATCCAAGCCTATTTCCAGGAATCCTGTTGCGGTTTTTGCTTCTGCTCTGGGACTCCGATTGTGGAAATGAATTTCCGTCAAGTGTCAACCATGACAGCCGAAAATGTTCCGTGCCATTTCAATACATTTTTACATTACATTACTTTACTGGGTCTTTTGAAAAGTCCCGGGCCTAAGTAATAAAACATCATTTTTTTAGAAAATTCGCATTTATACTTCAACACAGTTCCCTTCCAGCTTGATACACTCATTCCAATGAGTTCCTAAAAGCTCGATGCTTTTTTTATAGTAGTCGGCGCTCAACTCCTCAAAATAGGCGTTTGTTTCGGCAATGACCTCTTCATTTGAGTAAAATCTCTAGCCAGCCAGCCATCTCTTCAAGTTTGGGAATAGAAAGAAGTCGCACGGAGCCAAGCCTGGAAAATCTGGTGGATGAGAAATCAATTCGAAGCCCAGTTCGTGTATTTATGTCATTACGATTGCGGAGGAGTGAGCCTGTGCGCTGTCGTGATGAAACAGCAATTTTTGTGCGCCAATCGTGGCTATTGTTTTTGTAGCTTGGCTTTCAAATGGTCCAGTAATGAAGCATGGTACGTTCCTGTTATAGTTTGGCCCTTCCACAAGTAATCAATGATGCCAATTTCTTGGAAATCTCAAAATGCTGTGGCCATCACCTTCCCAGCTTTCACCAGGCAATATCCACTGCTTTAACTGCTGCTTTGTCTCCAGCGTATAGTGGTGGATACAGGTTTCGTCAACGGTTACAAAACGGCGCAAGAACTCTTTTGAGTTACGCTTCAACATTTCCAAATTGGATTGAGAAACATCAGCTCTTTCCAACTTTTGCTGATCGATAAGCACGTGCATCACCCATCGCGCACATAGCTTTTACATGTTCAAATGATTATGCAAAATGTTGTGTACACGTTCAGTTGGAATGTTCGCCATCTTAGAAATCTTACGCACCTTCAATTCATGGTCATCGGTCACTAAACAGTGAACTTTTTTGATCACTTCTGGCGTAGTCGCGTCTGAAGGAATCCCTGAACGTGGTTTGTCATTTGTGCTCGTGCGACCAAACTTAAACTCTTGCATCCACCTTTTGACTGTTGTATTTACTGAAGCAGATCTGCCATAATACTTATCAAATTTTTTTTTAGCTTTTTTAGCCGTTTTACCTCTCAAATAATAATGTTTAATGAGAACACGAAATTCGTTTTTTTTATTGCTCACAAAATCCCTGAGATGATGACGCGACAATTACAATAAACACAAAGTACTTGACAGATTGTAATGAAACTTTGGATTTAGTCTTTTTGAGGTTAGCACTTTACAAGAATGATGAGAATTTTATACTAGTGGCGCCATCCGGTCATCGGGCCCGGGACTTTTCAAACGACCTAGTATATGTCTCTGCGATAACTTTCCAAAAGGGGAATTTAATTTCCAAAATTCTGAGATTCGCTTGCAGACCCTTCTTTCAATGAAAAAAAATCTGCGAGTCAATCAAGTTCCGAATAATAAAAACTCAAAAATTTGAATGAACTTGAAAAATTTATAGAGAGGTTGAAAATTTTCAACATAATTCAAGATAATTTTGATCGCGCTTTGTAAGTTCATCTTGAATTGGGTGGCCAGAGTTGATTTTCAGAATGTGGGACAACCGGATTTCTGGAAAGAGGACAAAGAAGGATGAAATTAAAGAATAGTAAATAAAAGAATGAATAAAAAGCTAAAATTTTGGTCCTGTTTTTCTTAAGAATATTGAATTGCAAGGTCGTTTTTTGAAATACATACAATAAAAAGTTTTTGCGCTTTGTTATTTTAAAACGCTATAAGAAAAAAATTTGAGTAAAAATAAATTGGACAAATTGCAAAATAAGCCTGAAAAGAAGAATATATAAACTATCCTGACATATATTCCAAAATTTTTAAATGGATATTTTGCAGGGTCTAAAATATTTTGAGTTTCGGATTACACATCTTTTGTATGCCCCCCTCTCCCACTTACAAGAAGAATCCTAAAATCCTAAAATTTCAAGTAAAAAATTGCATTTTTAACAAAATAGATGAATTTTGAATCAAAGAGTTGAGTTTTGAACCAAAAATATGAATTTTCAACCAAGAGGAATTATTTTCTACCATAAAAGACAAATTTTCAACAAAATAGTCGAATTCTCAATCGAAAAAAGGAATTTTGAACTAAAATGATAAAATTTCAACCAAGAAGATGAATTTTGAACAAAGGAACTCAACCTTCAATTAAGTAGTTGAATTTTCAACCATGTGCATGCATTTTTAACCACAAAAGATTAAATTTATACCAAAACAGATAATTTCTATCCCTAGAAAGGCGAATATTCAATAAAATAGCTTAATAACCAAATTGTTGACTTTTCAAGCCAAAAAGACGAATTATTCAAAAAACAGTTCAATTTTCGAAAAAAAGGCAATTTTTAAACAAATTTTCGAATTTCCTTCCAAAAAAGTTAAATTTGGAGCCCAGAAAGACGAATTTTCAACAAACCAACTTAATTTTGAATCAACAAAGATGACTTTTTGCTCTATTAATTCATTTTTTTTTAGTACAAATTATTTCTCATACATAAAATATTACTTTTTGCTGATAATCAGATGTTTAAATAAATTGTTCAAACAATTTATTATTGTCTACAGTAATTTTCTCTTAGAATACAGTTAGAAAGTCGCGTTTTTCCGAATTTATGAAGTTTTCAGTTAGAACGAGCCACTTATCAATCAGAGTTAATAAAAATTATTGTTTAAAAAATTTATAATTATTTGAAACAATATTCTTCTAGAATAATGCTAGAAAGTTGCGAGTTTTCCGACATTTTTCACTTTTCGTCCACTCTTCACATAGAGTGAGGGAATAATTAATGCGGCTCAACAAACTTAATTGTCTAAACAATTTATTACTGCTTACAACTATTTTCTTTTATAGTAATGCCCGATAGTTTCGTTTTTTATTCTGAAATTTTTAACTCATTGTGCATTTTTCACTTGGTGAAGTAATAATTAATGCAAGTTAAAAAACCTTATTGTTTAAACAATCAAGAATTATTTTTGAAATAGTAACAAGAGATGGAATCATTAGGAGAATAATTTGAAAAATATATCTACAAAATAGAAAGAGATTGTTTAAAAAATTATTCCTGTTGATGTTAATTTATTCTTTGTTCATAACTACAAAGTCAAAGAAGAGCTGAAAATTTCAGAAAAAAATTCGCAATTTTCTACCATTACTCTAAAAAGATAGTCAAAAACAATAATAATTTGTTTGAACAATTATGTTTCTTAACTTGCATTAATTATTACCTCACTAAGTAAAAAGTGGACAAAAAGTAAAAGATTTGCGGAAAAGCCGCAACTGGATAACATTACTATAGAAGAAGATAGTTATAAATAATAATTAATTGTTTAAACAATTATTATTGTTGAATTTAATTAATTATTACCTCACTCTAAGTGAAAGGTGGACAAAAAGTAGAGAAAAAAGGCAGAAAAACCGGAACTATCTCGTATTACTATAGGAGAAGATAGTTATAAACAATAATTAATTGTTTAAACAATTACGTTTGTTGGTTTGCATTATTTATTGCCTCACTCTGAGTGAAAAGTTGAAGAAAGTTGAAAATTTGTAGAAAAAATGCAGCTTTCTAGCATTATTCTAAGCAAATATTGTTGAACAATAATACATCGTTCAAACAATTATTTTTGTTAACTTCAATTGATTAGTGCCTCCTTCCAACTGCGAAGTTGAATAATTCGAAAAAAGTCGCCACTTTCTAACTTTATTCTAAGAGAAAACTGCTATAAACAATAATAAATTATTAAAAAATTTATTTAAACATCTAATGTTCAGTAGAGAGTAATATTCCATGTATTAGAAACAATTTGTCCTAAAAGAAACCGAAAATAAATAATAAATAGCGCCAAAAACTCGCAAAACCCAATTTTTCACCTATGGGGTTTTTTTTGGGACAATATAAAACAGCTTTATGGAGGTTGAATTCAAAAAGTAATTTTTGGTTCGTATTTCATTGCTAGTTGTGAAGAGAAACGATGACGGTCAACTCTATACATCTAATATTGACGATCCTGAATAAAATTTACAAAAACAAATTTTTTTTCTCAAGGGAAATACATGTTAAACTTCATGGGGCTTGCGTAACCTCTAAATATCTTTTTTTTCAAAAAACAAGACACGCATTTAATCTTTTGTAGATTCGAACAAATTTAGGGGGTGAGAACATAAAAATTAAACTCTATAGATTAAAAGAGGCCTTTAAAATCTACAATATTATGAACGAGATTCTTATTGCATGGACTCTCAAAATACACTGAAAGTCTCTAATAAGTCTGTCTGCGATATGTCTTTCCGAGAATTTCGTTCCGTGACCAGGGGACGAAGGGGTACAGAGAGCGCGGCACTTTAATGCCAGCAATCTCCTCCAGCGCCGCACTACTAAAGCTGGCTGTATCACATGCGCATAATTTTCGTTCAATAAATATTTTTTATTGCGAACGGAGATCACATAGAGACGGTTCATGCGGCCCTGATTGTTGATATTCGAGTCCAACGGATATATGTCCAAGGCCATATTAGGCAAGAACCAAAGTCGGATTTATATTGGAATTTCAGTGTAATGGGAATATTATTTTACGACAAAGTGCGTTATATAAGATGGTTTAAATGAATGATCATGTTTATGCTCAGCATCGTCGTGATTGTAACCTTGCTTTCTCCCATGGATAATTCACAGCGTAGTTTTCACTTTCAAAGAAAGCATTATACACCATGATAGGTGCTTGGAAATTAATCCAAAGGTCCTTTAGTTGACCTTAACCACCTGCAGATTCAGAGTGATGTAACTGAATCTTCTTTTCCAAGACGTCTGTAGAATGTAACTAGGAATACGAGGGTCGTTTGATAAGTAAGGTAAATTTCCCGTTAGATGGCGCCAAAATGAACCTTGTATAGCCGAGAAATAGCACTCTTCAAACTAACCTCTACCAAGCTTCAGTCAAAACCGATGATTATTTTGCATTTGGCATACGTTTAGAAGTGAGCATGTCAGCAATTTAAAAAAAAAATGGAGAACGAAGAGAAGAGATGAAGATGCGTGACGCGATTTCTGCGAAGCAGCAGTCACAGCAGCGGCCATTGTCTGGTGAAAGTGCGCCAAAGAAGGGGAAGACTGTTTTGTCAACTGGGAAGGTGATGGTCACAGTATTTTGGCATTCCCAAGGAATTATCCTCATTGATTACTGGAAGAAGGTTAAAACTATAACAGGAATGTACTATGCATCATTATTGAATCGTTTGAAAGCCGAGCTACGAAAAAACGGCCACGATTGGCGCACAAAAAAGTGCTGTTTCATCACGACAACGCACCAGCTCATACCTCCGCAATTGCAGTGGCAAAAATACACGAACTGGGCTTCGAATTTCCCAACTTGAAGACCTGGCTCGGTGGGAAGAGATTCTCATCCAATGAAGAAGTAATCGATGCCCTAAATGCGTATTTCGTAGATTTTGAGAAATCTCACTTTTCTGAAGATATGGAAAAATTTGAATCTTGCTAAACTAAGTGTGTAGCCCTCGAAGCAGGCTATGTTGAGAAATAAAGGCAAACTTTGAAAAAAAAAATTTACTTGCTTCTTTACCAAACTTATTAAACGAACCTCGTAGTTACTTTAATGTTGAATCTAATTATGGAAATTCTATAGAATCAAAGAGACCATTCAAATCTACAATATTGTGAACGAGATTCTCATTGCATGTACTCTCAAAATAAAAGGAATATTATTTTACGACAAAGTGCGTCATATAAGATGGATGCAAATAAATAATCATGTTTATGCTCAGCATGATCGTGATCGTAACCTGGCTTTCTCCCATAGATAACTCTCAACGTAGTTTTCACTTTCAAAGAATGCATTATATACCATAAGAGGTGCTTAGAAATTGACCCAAAGGCCTCAAATGACCTTAACCATCTGCAGATTCATAGTGACGTAACTGAATCTTCAGTTTCAGGACGACTTTTAAATGTAACTCATATAAACTAGCAATATTATACGCGCGCTATAGCGCGCGGGACACGTTGCATTGCCCATTAGTAATATACAAATATAGTTTTGAAAAAAAAATTAAATAGAAAACTCAAAAAAGTCAGCATGTGCAACTGACATTGCACAAAAAGCCCTGAAACCAAAAAAGTGTGTAGATTTTGCTTGAGTTTATGTTTTTCAATTTTTTTTTTTCGAATTTGCTAAGCAAAGACATGAAGTCATAGACTTTGGTTCGATTCTTCGTCGACTCTACATACAAATATAAAAAAATAGTATGATTCCAATTTTAAATTATACAATCTAATCACGTCAATAGAAAATTATTTCAGAGGCATTGAGTTCGAAATTTCAATTTAGAATATTATCAAATTCAGAATAATTCAATTTTGAATACCCAGTTTTTGCGTGGTTTTATTTTAAGGGCAAATTTTTTGTTTAAAGATTAACTTAGTAGTTTTCTGATTTGGGAAACGCGAAAGCTACATTGAAAATATTCAGTTTTTAATGCTTTTTCGAAATTTTCCAATTGTGCACAAGTTTTAAAATTGAATAATTGTTAGGTTTTAATGCTTCGTACTGAATTTTTTTTCATCCAAAGGTATATTTTAATACAAACAATTGCCGCTTTTGAAAATTCAAATCGGTTAAACAGAACCGAAGGTATTGAATTTAAAAAAAAGTTATCCATCATTTCAACGTGCCATGTCTTCTCCAATTTTTTTAATTAAAGAAAATTGTAGGTGTTATTTGTCACTAGCAAAGAAAAGAATGTCCCAAGTTACAGTCTAATCTCATCAATTGATGGAAAATAAAATGAAATGATATAAAAATACCTTCGTTTACTTTCAACCGAGCTTTCTACATTGTTATTTAATTAACTCGTACAATATATGTGTTTGAAATTCCATCGTTTTGCCATCTCGCAATTTGTTAAACGACTAAAATTTTTTTTAAAAGCAGATAAATATTGGTAACATATCCAGTGAATAATGAAATAAATCAAACAGCGAAATAATCACGTTTTTCTAACACTTTCAGCTTTCAACGCACAAGCAGAAACTTTATGATTGTTCAAACAATTACAGAATTGTTGTAATAAATGCATTGATTAGAAAACTCGTTCGATTGTGAAGCTGTCATAATTTTGTAACTTCTTGCTCAAAACCAATTGTTTAGACGATGAGAAATTATTTGAAAAGTTAATGAATGTTAGTAAAATATTGAATAAATAATCAAATAGGAAAAAACACGTTGCTCTAAAATTCTCGGTTTACAAGATACATTTAAACACAGTAAAATTTTTCAAACTATCAGAAAAATATGTTATTTAAAATACATTGTTTCTTTATATTGATTCTAAAACTCGTCCGATATAGAAAATGACATCATTTTGAAATTTCTTCATTAAAATGAATTGTTGAAGCGATGAAAATTTGTTCAAACAATTAAAACATTATTAAAAAATATATAAATATATGGTACATTGATTAGTGATGATCTAGGGACAAATATGGTCAGAAAAAATAAATCAATTTCAATATAATAGCAAAACTGTCATTTCACTATTTAGGGGGTGGTCTTTAAAGGTGAATAGATAATTGTTTCTGGATGGTAAAAATGTTATAGTTATTGTTAATACACACTTGTTTAAGTGCTTCCAATAATCAAAAGTGAGGCTTTTTACAAGGTTAATAAAACAGGAAACTTTAAGGGGTATAATTTTGTCTAGTTTTAAACGATTTGGGTTCAAAATAATTTAATTTTGAAAGTTTCAAGCTGGAAGCTTTTCAGAAAGTAGGCCTTCAAATTTACAGTTTTGAAAGATTTTAAAAGGGAAAAGTCAACTCTCATAGTATTTGAAATAATTCTGACTTTCTTTATATAATAAACTAAGAAGGTTGAAGACTCCACTCCTGCTTCAAATTAAAAAATTATAATTAAAATAGATTTTAGCATTTCAATTATTCTTACCGAAACTATCATCAAAAGTTAAAAAGGTTAAAGGCTTCTTTTTTGTCCAAGTATTTGAAGTAAAAAAAAATACAAAACTTATCAACTGAAAAAGAAAATTGAAGAATCTAAGTGAAACGTCAAATATATTTATTTTCAAAATATTAGTTTCGATTTATTGATTAATTCATTTCATCACAAATTTAAATTGATTATTATGGAAATATCAACTTGACATTTATTAAGGAAACGTTAAGGACGTTGGACATCGACACTAAATAAAAAAAAACGCTCTGTATAGCATCCTTCCACAAACTAAACTTCACAATTATGAAACGAATTCCGCGATTCGATGCGAAAAAAAAGTAAAAAATACTTCCAAATTTTTTGAGAACGACGCGAAGGAAGATGGCAGATGAAGAAGCAAGAGAAACCGATCTAGCAGCGCGTTCACAATGCGGTAGCGGCTACTTTTTGTACTAAAATGATAAAATCGCAGATTACCCAGAGAATCGCAGTCGGGAATTTATCTTTTTCCTCGTAACTTATTATCGGAACATATAAATAAAAACTAATAATTTTCGTTATTAACATGCATTCTAAAATTATTTTTCGCAGAAATACAAAGATGAAATACTATTTATAAAGTTATTTACTAAGTTCACAAGTCATTTATAAATAATGCATAAATTTACTAAGTTTAGACAATTATCTATTGCCAACTTCACAAGTCACATTTCTTTATAAATAAATAAATAAATATACCAATCTTGTGAAATTATTTATCGATATATATACAAGTCTTTGTTCTTTATAAATAAATGAATAACCAAATTTACCAACTTTGTGAAATTATTTATTTCGAAGTTCACAAATTCATTTCTTATAAGCAAATAAATTCCTCAAGTTGTCAAATTATTTATTGCTAACTTCACAATTCACTTTCTTTCATGAATAAATAAATGTACCAATCTTATGAAATTATTTATTTATAAATTCACAAGTGTCTGTCCTTTATGAATGAATAAATAAATGAATTTACCAACTTTGCGAAATTATTTATTTCCAAATTCACAAGCCTATTTCCTTTATAAATAAATTCTCTAAGTTTTCAGATTATTTATTCATAGATTCACAAGCCTATTTCCTTTATGAATAAATTAATTTAACAACCTTGTGAAATTATTTATTCATAAATTCACAAGTCTCTTTGCTTCACGAATGAATAAATAAACAAATTGACCAACTTTGCGAAATTATTTATTTCCGAATTCACAAGCCTATTGCCTTTATGAATAAATGAATTTGGAAATAAATAAATTCACAAAGTTGGTAAATTTATCTATTTATTTTTTCATGAAGGACAGAGACTTGTAAATTCATAAGTAAATAATTTCAGGAAGTTGATAAATTAATTTATTTATAAAGGAAATAGGCTTGTGAATCTATGAATAAATTATTTGAGAACTTAAAGAATTTTTCTAAAGGACACAGACTTGTGAATGAATAAATAAATAATTGAGCAAAGTTGGTAAATTAATTTACTTATTTATTCGTAGAGGACAGAGACTTGTGAGTTCGGAAATAAATAATTTCGCAAAGTATGTAAATTCATCAATTTATTTATTCATAAAGGACAGAGACTTGTGAATTTATACATAAATAATTTTACAAGGTTGGTAGATTAATTAATTTATAGAGGAAATAGGCTTGTCAATCTATAAATAAATAATTTGAAAACTTAGAGAATTTTTTTATTTATTTACAAGAAAAAGACTTGTGAATTTGGGAATAAATGATTTCGCAAAGTTAGTAAATTTATTTATTTATTTATTGACAAAGGACAGAGACTTGTGAATTTGAGAATAAATAATTTCGCGAAGTTGGTAAGTTTATTTATTTATAAAAGAAATAGGCTTATGAATTTGGAAATAAATAGTTTCGCAAAGTTGGTAAATTCATTTATTTATTTATTCATAAAGGACAGACATTTGTGAATTTATAAATAAATAAATTCACAAGGTTGGTAAATTTATTTATTTTTCAAGAAAAGTGAATTGTGAAGTTAGCAACAAATAATTTGACATCTTGGGTAATTTATTTTTTTATAAGAAATGGACTTGTGAATTTGGAAATAAATAATTTCGCAAAGTTGGTAAATTTATTTATTTAATCATTCATAAAGGACAAGGACTTGTGTATTCATAAATAAATAATTTCCAAACTTAGTAAATTTATGCATTATTTCTAAATGACTTGTGAACTTAGTAAATAACTTTATAAATAGTATTCTACCTTCGTATTCTTGCAAAAGATTATTTCAGATGCATGTTTATAATGAAAACTGTTAGTTTTTATTTATATATTCCGATAATTAGTTTTGAGGAAAGAGATAAATTACCGACCGCGATTCTCTGGGTAGCCTGCGATTTTATCATTTCAGTACAAAAAGTGGCCGCTGCCGCCTTGTGAACGCGCTGCCAGATCGGTTTCTCTTGCTTCTTCATCTTTCATCTTCCGTCGCGTAGTTCTCAAAAAATTTGGAAGTATTTTTCACTTTTGTTTCGCATTGAATTGCGAAATTCGCTTCATAATTGTGAAGTTTATTTTGTGGAAGGATGCTATACAAAGGGTTTTTTTTGAAGTGTCGGTGTTGTGTTTGTTAAATATGACTGAAGTCAAGTGTTTCACATTCGCCATCTCTTTCTCAGGGCCGTGTTCATAATTTGGGCCAGCCAAAAAAATGGTTAATTTTCCTTTATTCAACTCCCTTAATTTGACACAAACTGTCATTCTGTCTCTAATGACAGAAACAAACAAATTTTAAAAAACTGGGATAAAAACCAATGGCATCTATGCGAACCAACTTCACACTGCGAACGGAATGTATTAGCTACGTACACTTGTCGATTATAATTATTAATAATGAAAACTTGATAGTTCACTGTTTAATTAATTCTTGTTATATAAGCTCTCCAAAAAATCTTTCCATCCATAAAACTAATCAACCATCAGTAAAACTTCGAAATCATCAAAATTTTAAAGCGAACCTGAAAGTGTGAGTGAGAGAGAGAATTAGTGATCTCAAATCATTTCAATTAGAAATTTTAAAAGAATCCAAACTCCGAGGCTTTCAAAGAATTTGAATTTTTAAGCGAATACATTCTAAATTTTTTAAATTTGAAAACGCTGAATTCTGAAGACCTTCAAATTCAAAAGTTAAAAATTGAAAGGTATGAATTAAAATTTTGGAAGGGCTTTAATCTGACCAAACATATTACAGGATCTTTGGATTCTTAAATTTTAAAAAATATATCCCGAAATTTTTATAATCTCAGTCTGTCTTAAGGAGTAGTATTTCACCAACTCTGATTATAAATAACTTCAGGGGAACTTACATCCTTTACATTCTGAGAACTATGCTTTGCATTACGCATTAGACAAAAAAGCCTTATCTCTCCATTTATGAAATTATAGGAAAGTTTCCTTTTTCTCACCAGAAGAGAACTTTTATTAAAGTCTTCCAGCAAGAAAATTGCACATAAAATACACTCAACTCTGGACTTATGTCGGATTTCGGGTATGGCTTGCGTTGACCGTGAAGCCCTTCCAAGAATTTCTACGATGTGAACAGTCAGGGCCGTATGAACCTGTGTTTCCAACGCGGGCTCTACGCGGTACTGCGCATGCGTCGCGCTTAACGTCTGATTGGATGCTTTTCGCGCGCTATTTGAAATGCTCAAAAATATAGTCGTATGAGAAAAAATTTACTTCGGCCCGGATTTGAACTGGGAACGCCGACTTTACATGAGTAGAGCGTTAACAAACTACGCCACCGAGGCCGCAGTGTATCGTTTTTCATTTCTCCTATATCTAGTAATCTAGTAATGTACACACTAACATCAAAATATTAATTAATTAATTACCCTGGTCGACAAAATAACATAATATTCTAAATTATAATATATATTATAAATATGATAAATAAATAAAATTTATTTTTTATTTACAGAATAGAGGCTCAATTATTTTTAACTTTGGTTAATTTTTTAGAATTACATATATATTTTTTCTACAAAATATGTATATAATTTAATTGAATAAAAATTTTAGAATGTATCTTAATAAACGTTATCTTTGGAAAATGTTTGAAAGCCAATGCATAACCTAAAAAAGACCTGGTCTAATTGATGAATGATATGCATTCAATTTGTCTGAGACGAGGGTAAACTAAATATTTTGCTGAAATGAGGAGCAAATTTTGCTATTACACGTTAAAATATTTGTTTGTCTGCTGACTTACTGTTAACGTTTGAGGATCGCTCAGCTTCTCGTTCAAAATGAGAGCTTTCTCTCTAATGATCAGCCCGAATATTGGATCACCCCTCTCTCTCTCTCTCTCTCACTTGTTTGAACCATTCCAACAAAGCAGCATCTAAAATCGTATTACCACTTGTTTTCGAAGCTTTCTTTTTCAAATATTCATAACTTTTGACCTTACTCCTTAACTCAGATTCGCGAGCTATTACACGTTCTTACGTTCTCTCACAGATTCCATTTTTCTGTAAAATAGACTATTTTGAGGCACCTGATTTCACTTTGTCTACAAGCTCGTAACGCAAAACCAAAACCAACCGAAACACTGAAAACGAACTGAAGTGAACTGACGAAATTATCTGCTTGGGGCACTGCCCGCTTTGTGGCTACGGTACTGCGTATTTGCGTAGAG
The DNA here is from genome assembly GCA_032362435.1 of Melikaiella ostensackeni. Taxonomy (NCBI): domain Eukaryota; kingdom Metazoa; phylum Arthropoda; class Insecta; order Hymenoptera; family Cynipidae; genus Melikaiella; species Melikaiella ostensackeni. Next base: position 19,078 of record JAUMHM010107374.1, read on the forward strand.
CTTGCTGTGCCTCGTTCCCTGCCCCTCGGACCCCCTTATCTTCGAGTGCAAGCCGGAGGAAATACTAAGAACGCCTTAAATCCATATGACTTAAATCCAGAGTTGAGTGTAGATCTTAGAGGCAATCCATAAACTACGTTACCAACAGGAGGGGGGGGGGCAAAAACTACGGTTGGTAACGTGGGGTGGAGTGCGGGTAGTGGAAGTAACGTTACGAACTTAGATAACGTTTAGTGAAAATTTAATTTTTTCTGTTGAAAGTTTAATTATTTTTTCGAAAATGTAACTATTTTGTTAAAAAGTCATCTTTTTTGGTCAAAAATTCAACTTCTTGCTTGAAAGTTGAAACAATTTCTTAAGAATTCATTTTTTTGGTTGAAGATTCATCTTTTTGTAGGAAAATTTACCTATTGTGTTGAAAATTCGTTTCATTTTTGATTGAAAATTTAACTATTCTATTTTTAGTTAAAAATTTGTGTTTTTAGTTAAAACCTCTTCTCTTTGGTAGAAAATTAAACTATTTTCTTGAAAATTCGCTTTTTTTTTGGTTCAGAATTGAGTTTTTTAACAGGAAATGTAACTATCCCATTTTTTGTTGAAAATTGGTCTTTTTCAGCTGATAATTCATCTATTTGGTTAAAAATTCATGTATTTTGTTTAAAAATAGTCTTTTTTGGTTGAATTCAACTATTCTTGATTTCAAAATCAAATCTTCTTTGATTGAAATATCAGCTATTACATGTTTTATTGAGAATCCATTTATTTGGTTGAAAATTCATGTATTTTGTTCAAAATTCCCCTTTTTTGGTTAAATTCAACAATTTTTATTTCCAATCCAAATCTTGTTTGGTCAAAATGTCAACTACTTCTTGCTTCGTTGAGAATTCATATTTTTTTATTAAATAATCAACTACTTTGTTCAAAGTGGAACTACTTTGTTTAAAGTAGAACTACTTTGTAAAATAATGATTTTGTTTTGGTTGAAGATTCTTCATTCTAGTTGGAAATTCAACTATTTGGTTGGAAAGTAACTTTTTTCTTTAGAATTCATATTTTTGGTTGAAAACATCAATTTTGGCAGAAAATTCAACAATTTGATTCTAAATTAAACTATTTATTCAAAAATGGAACTATTTGGTAAAAAATTAACTTTTTTGTTGAAAAATCATATTTTTGGGTTGACAATTTAACTGTTTTGTCTATAAAAAACAATATAATATACAGAATAGTCTTTTTTGGCAGAACATTAATCTTCCTGGTAAAAAAATTCCCTTGGTTTTTTGAAAATTTAACTATTTGGTTGAAAATTCATCTTTCTTGATTGAAAATTCAAGGACTTGGTTGAAAGTTGAACTGCTCTCTTGAAAATTAATTATTTGTTAAGATTCACATCTTTGATTGAAACTTGAACTATTTTGTTCAAAATTCGTTGTTTATTGGCTTAAAAATGAATGTCTTTATTTGAAAATTTAACTATTCTATTTTCGAACTGTCTACCGTTATGGAATTTTCCGTAAGATTAATCCCTTTCCAGCTCGTTCAGGGCTAAAGTTACGGAATTTTCTGTAACTCTAGCCCTAGCGCTATACTTTACCGGGTTTGGTTTACGGAAAATTCCGTAATACTAGTCAGTGCCTTCTATTTTTGGTTGAAAATTTATCATTTATAAATTGAAAATTCGACTATTTGGTACAAAATTCATGTGTTTTGTGGAAAATTCGTCTTTTTGGGTAAAAAATTTATCTTGTTTATTGAAAATTCATTTTTTTGGTGGAGGATTGCTCTATTTGGTTAAAAATTTATCTGTTTTGGTTGAAAAATCTGTTTTGTTGAAAATTCATCTTTCTTGATCGAAAATTAACTTTCTTCATTGAAAACTCAGCTATTTGGTTGAGAAATGAACTATTTTGTTCAAACATTCGTTTTTTTCGTTGAATTAAACTGGTTGAAAACTCATTTTTTTTGTTAAAAAGTAATTTTTAAACTAAAAATGTAACTATTCTATTTTTGGTTGAAACCTTATGTTTCGTATTGGAAAATTTCAATATTTGGTTGAATTTTCATGTATTTGTTGAGAATTTGTCTTTTAGCTGAAAATTAATATTCTTGGTTGAAAATTAACTTTTGTAGGTTAAAAATGCAGCTATTTGATTCAAAATTCAACTATTTCGTTGAAAGTTTGATTTTTCTGTTAGAAATTCAACTATTTCGTTAGAAACATTTTTTTTGGTCGAAACTTCAACTTTTTTGTTGAAAATTCGACGATTTGGTTGAAAATTCATCTTTGTAGGTTGAAAATTCATCTTTGTATGTTGATTATTTAACTATTTGGTTAATAATTCAACTGTTTTGTTGAAAATTATTCATTTATTGAAAATTCATCCGTTTGGATTGAAAATTAATCTTTTATGGTGGAAAAATCATCTTTCTTAGTTGCAAATTCATTTTTCTTGGTTGGAAATGAATTTTTTTGTTGTTGAAAATTCAACTGTATTCCAAAAATTTCTTCTTTTTGGCTTGAAAATTCAACTATTAGGTCAAGAGTTTAACTATTTCCTTGAAAATTCACTAGAATTCACTAGAAACGCAAAAAACGCAGAATAAAGGTAAAATCCGTCTTTAACCAAGGGCTACGAGACTTTCTGTCAAAAATAGCCCAAAATTAGTAACGTAGTGTATGGACGGCCCCTTTTTCCTTATAGAATTTTTTCATCAATGCTGCAAAAATTTTGTAAATATGATAAATCTACTTATTTCCATAATAAAATCAGGATTTTTCATACTGGGTTTGAACTATGAATAGTATTATAATTTACATTATATTTATAGACTTTGCTTCAAGGTTTGGTTTTTAAATACGATTCTAAAGTATATAGTTGTGTTGGTTTCATTACGCAGGCGAGTAATGGGTCATAAAGGATGACACTCAAGGGAGTCATTTAATATGAGATGAGGAGTACACATTCACACAATA
>JAUMHM010107416.1:0-22046 GCA_032362435.1 Melikaiella ostensackeni
CCGGTGAGTCAGCCTAGGACGAAACGCTTATTATTTTTAAAAAAAGCTTGATACTTTGTATGTATGCACATGTATATGTGTGTATGTGTATACATGTGTGTATACATATGTATATATATATATAAAATAGAATATAGAAGAAAAAAAAATTCTAGACCCTAATGCCAACTCAAAAAACATCTTTACAATTTTATATTCTTTGGGTCAATAAAAAACGCTGTCTTTCAAAAAACCAGCAAAGATGTCATTTAATAATTAGATTTTAATAGTCCTCGTTACTGTGCCGACCATACCCGAGGGCGGTACACTAACGGGGTATGAGTGTAATTTATGTTTTCAGTTTACAAAATTTTGTAATCATTAAATGATTCCTACACCGATTTCCAAACTGTTTAATTCAATTTTTCTCCATACATGCCCTACCAATAGCAGTTGAAAATTAGAAAAAAAATAATAATAATTTCATGAGAGTAAATAGTTGGACCATGAAAAATCCCGATTTGTCCGATTTCAGTCACGTCGCACAGTTGCAGTGGGACGGACCTGGTATTTACTGTTCAAAATAGTAAATTAGTAAATAGTAGTAAATAGTAAATTAAAATTGTATAAACAATTTATAAAATTAAAAACAATTTTTCAATCTTTTAGGGCCCATGGGCATAACCAACAGACATGACACTAAAATTAATATTGGGGTGAGGTCTCTTTATTAAAAGATGATTTTACATAAAAAATAATGTGATTTTTTAATTGCTAACCCAAGAATTGTTAGGCTATGAATTAAAATCTGTGATTTACCGTAAAACTGCTTACGCTATTCGATTTTGCTGAAAACATTACATAAATTTCATGTGTTCGATAACTTTGTCCTCCAACAAATCTGTTATGTATTATAAATAAATGCTGAAGAGGGTGTCGTACTATATAAATGTTTATTTATACTTAAAAAAAGTTGGATGAACATAAAAATTGTACAACACACAAACTTTATGTAATTTTTCCCGTAGAATCGAATGCCGTATTCACTTTTCCTGTAACTTCCAGATTTAAACAAATTGTTTAAACAATCGAAAAATCAGATAATTCTCTATGAAAAATGACCTTTTAATAGAATGCTCTCATCCCAATAATAACTTCCTTGTTATGTCTACTGGTCTGTCCACTACAACAAACTGATACTCTGGATTATTTGTTTGAATAAATTGTTTGTAACAATTAAACAGAATGTTGAATAAGATTTTTATGTTGCTTGAATCTATCTTTAGTAATTCTGATTAACAACCAGTTTATTTAAGAAACGTATTCAGAGATAAGAAATCATATTGTTAAAATTGCTCATTTTCACGCTGTACTTGTTTATATATTATTGAAGAAAGAAAGATATGATAAAACTGGCTTCAACAGTTTTCTTAGAAAGTTAATGCGGATCATTCCTGAAGAAAATCTTCCATTTCAAATCCGTCAAGAATTACAGGTTGTAGACTATTTTGAAAAGTAAATACCAGAACCGTCCTACTGTTCGTCGATCAACTGAAAGCGTGTGAGAGAGTCTAGCCTATCGGACTTCTCTGTTCTTTCACACTTTCAGGGCTCTCCTTCATAAACTCTATGGCAACAAGTTCTGAAATTTACACAGAACCTCTGTTTTGTCCTTCTATGTTTTTTCACTTAAAAAAAATCGTAAGAAAAGTTCAACCACTACGGTAAATTGTGTAGCATTCACGATACCCTGGTGAAGGGAATACGTGCATAAGGTGCTCATTTCAATTTAAATTATCCCAACTTTGGAATATTTAACTTCTCTCTTATTGCACAGACCATTGGGTAGTATTTTCATGAATCTATTTTCCCAGTTTGAATTGAAAGAAATATTTTATTCGAATTCAAATGAAATATTTTCAGACATCGCTAGACAAAGAATTTCAGCTCAAACCAGTTTGTGGTGATATTAGAGATTCAAAATTTGGGAAGAAATCCAAGACATCGGCAAAAAAACTTTGCAAAAATCAATCAGTTTCGAAATTTCTTAGTTATTAGACTGTTTAAATTTCTCAGGAGAATTAACTTTCTCAGTTTTGTTGCAAGCTGTATTACTCTAATCTTTTAATATTACACTAAAAGAGATAGAGACGAAATCTCTTCATAGCAAACTACATGAAAACCCATGTAGAAACATGCGTGGGAAATGGAATCTATATGGGATGCATGCAATTTTTCGAAGTGAATTTTTTTATCTTTCATTGTGTAATAAAGCTCTTCAGTCTGGAAGTTGTTGTGACCCTTGTCTCCTTTTTTATCTATAACACATTCCCAGATGTTAATAACATGAAGGATTCTTACCATCTCATCCGTTCTTCATTATGTGGGAGCTCGTAGACTTTACGGTGCCAAATATCCATTTCGAGATAGGATTGCTGTTTTCACGTTTTGCAAGCATCGGCAGTATTTTTTCTATTTTATGTGCGACAAATAATTACTTTCTTTCAAATCTCACATTTGCGGCATTCATTCTGAATTGTCTTGTAGTGCGAAAATTCATTTCAAATGGATAGGAAAAACAGAATTTGAAAAACGCTAAGAAATTTTTATACCTGAGTACTTTGGAGTTTTTCTCTTACCGCTGCTGTCCTTATGCAGAGTGTTGAAGGTAACATTATTCGCTTCTGGATATTTTTTTAGAGCTACCATCTGATACTTTATAGGGTTTCAGTCGCCTACTTCCTGATGGTCTAGGAAGTTTCTTACAATGCGACAGGTGTTTGATAAAACCGCTTTTTGAGCTGCTGTCAGTACCCTACTGACCCCTAGATGTTCAAGATGTTCAGTGCCCACTACATGTAAAAAATAATTAAAAACACTGAAAAATATCGAAATGTAAGCACGTGAAAGAAGCTGACAGAATTTTAAAATGTATTTTTTAGGAAAGCAACCGGACTCGTGCCACGGTTCATTTGCGCCTGCTCAAGAGAAAAATCTTGAGGTGAAATTTGAGGCTCTTACGGGGCTCGTTTTTGTCTGATCGACGAGACTTTTTAAAATTTACTGCGTAAACTTGGAAAACCTGTTCTCTTCAAAAACTAAGGCCTTTGGGAAACTTATGTTTTACAGCAGATAAAATACTTCAAATAAGATATTCATCGTGAACTTTGTTGATAATAGGAGAGATGCCTACTGCATGTAATGAATATTTAAAAACACTCAAAAGTATTGAAAAATAAGCACGTGGCAGAAGCTGACAGAATTTTTAAATGTATATTTTAGAAAAGCGCCACGACTTGTGCCACAGTTCATTTGCGACTGTTTAAGAGAAAAATCTTGAGATGAAATCTAAGACTTTTACGGGGCTAACAAAACCAAGCAAAAGAGGAAATACAGAATGAATTTCGTGGAAGTAAGATCTGTGATAAAGTGATTATTTATCGCATATAAAATAGCAAAAAGATACTGTGGATGGTTGCGAAGCATGAAAATAGCAATTCTATCTCGAGATGACGATGTGGTACCGGAAAATCGATATATGATCGCATATACATAGATTCCCTTTTCCATACATCTAGGCTCCTACATGGATTCCCATGTAGTTCGCGATTTTGAAAATCTTTTCTCACAAATATTGAAGAAAAATTTTATATTTTGATACGATCATGCATATTAAGGGCACGAACCAAACTGTCACGATCCAATGTTTTTGAATGCGTGCATGCAATTTGAAATGCGAAAGTTTCGGTCAAGCTTATTAAAGTTATGTTAATAGATGTTGGTTGTTGATCAGTGCAGTAAATATATACAAAGATGTTAATTTTTCGATCTGCTGATCATATATATCATCTACGGATCAGTAGATCGAAAAATTAACATCTTTGTATATATTTACTGCAATGATCAACAAACAACATCTATTAACATTATTATTGAAAGATACGTATAATGGACTCTCCTCATCTAGAAGAAGAAGACACGAGGTTTTTTAAGGATCAGTAGATCGAAAAATTAACATCTTTGTATATATTTAATTAAAGTTATTTGAAAATTTTTAAAATCTTTTCTACTTGAGATTGGAGAAAAATTTCCTTCCATACGTGAGCCTTCAGCTAACAAATATATTAATTCATTGTATATAATTGTCTTATATACATTTTTTACATTTCACCATTTTTGTTTCAAATTAAATAAAATATGATTGAAGCGGCGGTGAGCACATATCAAAAATGGTTTCGTAGGCGAACGTACATAACACTCATATACATATTGACGTATATTCTATCTTTTTACTCCAATGATTCAATTAACGGGATAAGTTTAATTTATTTGGAATGAATAATTACATCTATTCAGTTCCATCATCGATATTGACTGCTTCTACTGAGAAAGTAGTAAATCGTCATGGCTAACAATAAAAACGTACACCAGCATCTGCGTTAATAAAAAGCAACTCACCATCAGCAACTTATGTTACAAATAGCAAATAGCACCGCACCGATTGTGAACGAGGAGCAGCAGATCGAACGTCTGTCCCGAAAATGTTAAGTTAACATCCGACCGTTGTGCAGGAGCTGCTTTTGACAATTTCGACCGTCATGTCGAAACTTCTAGCGGCAATGACACTTTGCATGACACTGTTGGGATTTTATACCAAAATGTGAGTACGACTGTTAGTGCAGATGTATCAGAAGTTTCAAACGTCAGTGCCCATGCTCCTTCGGCTCAAAAAAAAAGACGAAGAATGTTTGATGCATTTCTACAGAGCTGATATCGTACCCTCATGAACTAAAACTTTGTCTATATTCAATACCACTTGTCTGTGAATCACTGGTGACTGAAAGTGAGAATGATTTCTGTAAAAAGTGAGATTTGGTATGGCTTCTGTTGCATTACGTGAAAAACACACCTGTGGTATACGGAACGATGCGCCAGAGACAAAAGGTAGTTGAAGAATGTGGACAATTTTACATTCAAGTAACGTTTGATTTGACGATTGAAAAAGTAGCTTATCAAATTCATTCAACTGAGCGGCCGCTCTTTGATGACCTATTCATCCATTCAGGGGCTTTTCGTGGCCCTTTTTAAAGCGATTGAAAAGTTTATCGACGAATGTGGATTGACGCACATGATGGTGGAGAACAAATTGTTAGCCAGCGAGTCCGTGAATGGATTTATAAGCGAAAAGCCTTTCAATAGATGCAAATGCCCACACTTACTAGTAGCATTAGCCCTATGAATTTCATTGTTTGAGGATTTCTTGTAGCGTGAAAAAATCACAATCGCCCCAGCTTTAATTGAAATCATGAAATCCTTACAAGCCAGAAAACTCTCCCTTAAGAGTATTGGAGATGCAGGTGATTTTGACTTGTACATTAGGATAATTCCAAAGTTGTGCAATTTATTTTTCATGCTCAATCAGCGAAACAACTCTCGTTGGCAGCTACAGAACCATGATAATTTATTGAAAGTCCACCAAACGTGTCCAGATTTGGAGCATATGTACAATTTAGAAGCAGCTAGAAGATTGACTGAGATAACGCTTTTCACAAACTCGATCTCAGCACGCCAGAGGTGGTCGAAAAGTCACAGCATCTGATCAACAATCATATCTCACGCGTATAAAGGAACAGGATGAAGGAGATCATAGGATATTGCAGGAGATTTGGAGAAACACCAAGTTGCAAAAATTATGCTCATTTGGACAAGTTTCTAGCAACAGTGAAAGCAAATATGAACTCGTTTAGCAGCACTGAAATCGACAATGATCGGCTATACAATATTCCAACAGGATGAGCAACATCTGATGCTGTATGTGATATTCTTTTGAACGCAGAAAAGAAAGGCAATCCATTTCATGAAACACTTATTTCTAAATGCTCAGAATCAACAGAAAGATTTGAAAATACGAATAGGCAAGACAAAATAATGAACTTTGCAATCTCTACAGAGAAAACAAAGATTGAAATTACTAATGAAGTTGAAGAGGTTTGACTGCAGAGGAACTTATTTGGATACTTGCTAGCAATTTCAATGGAAGATAATGCGAATATAGAAAAAGTCCTGACATTACTGTTAACTCCACATCCAAAGTCCATGTGCTATTCCGATCTTTCAATATTAAAAACGGATAATTCAGATATCTTGAATTATTGGAAGCAGAAATCACAAGTTTCTAGTCACTGCACGTCGATATTTTTATGATAGATTGTTTCATACTGCAGCACTGTATAAAATAAGTTTTAAGATCATTTGATAATATGTTTAAAAAAAATTTTCTGATGGTTATGAGTACCAGTGTCCCCGAAATATATCTTGTCTTGAATAGATACTTTACGCCTTCTGTCAGAGATTATAAAAGATCAGCTAGAAGCGGCTTCCCTGCTGATCGGAAGTATGTACATCATTTCTAGACCAGATCAAACTCGACTCCAATAACCTTATTTTAGCCACTGACACTGACATCCTCACAATAATATTCACAAACTTGCAACATCTCCGAAGTAAATCAAAAATATGGATTCACCCAGGTCTGTCTAATGAACAGCGCTTCATAGATGTCACTCAATTGTACATATCCAAAGGAGACTTGCTGACTTCAACACAGCTTCTCATAGGAAAGGCAAGCAATGACCTTTAATAATTCTGGGAAAGTCTATCGATTTGTAAAAAGCATTTGCGAACATAAGCGATCGATTTTTGATAAAGGAGGATGTATTTAGAATCATGGATGCTTTTTTCTGTAGAATGTACGGCGTGAACTCTGTTGCAGACGTCATTGATGCTCGGTTTGATCTCTTCCCAGAGAATTCTAAGATTAAGAATGTGGATGAACCTTTTTACAAAGAGGCCATCAGGAGCTTTGACTCTACATCACTACCATATCTCCATGCAAGTATGAATTGAGGTAGCAATTAATGTGAATGATGTTCATTCCCACAATATAGAGAAATGCTCACTCCAGAGTTCCAACCTGTCTAAACTCTGAGAATTGGAGACGGCTGAAAGTCGGTGGAAGGTACGACTTCAAATGGTTCGAGGGTTCATAATTGCCATCAACTGTTAAGAACGTTGTGTTAAACGCTGAAGAAATCACAGGTGAAATGAAAAACATTTTCATGAAACTTGGTATATGTGTTCTTTTTGACCTAAAAAAGTTCTAGAATGGGGTGCCCAAAAATTAGAAATTTTTTAAAAAAGAATTGGCATTTTCTTAAAAATCCGGCATTTTTTCAGAATAATGCGGGTAACTGACTTTTCTTTCTTTATGATTGTGGAAAGTTTCCCAAATTTTCAAAACCAGGAAAAAAATTTGAAAAAACTCGAGAATTAACACAATGGCCGCTATTTTTCTGTAAATTAAAAAGTTGGGGTTTTTTCCGATAAATATGCTAGATACTAGAAAAAGTTCAGAGTAAGAATTCTTTTCCTTAAAGAAACCTACAAAAATTGAAAATTTTATTTTCTTCGAAAAATACGCTAGATACGAGAAAAAGTTTAGAGCAAAAATTGTCTTCGTTGAAGAGACCTACCAAAATTTCTCCGTCCATTCTTAGATATTTTAAACTGTTTTTTGAGTATGTTTTTGGAGTGAAAACATACATTCTTGAACGTACTCAAAAAACGGTTAAGAATATCGGAAGATGAAAACAGAAAATTTTATAGTTCTCTCCAAGAAGAACAATTTTCACTCCTAACTTTCTTCTGTATTTTACATTTTTTTCGAAGAAACCCAAATTTTTGATTTTCAGAAAAATAGTTGCCATTTTATTAATTCATGAGTTTTTTCCAAATTTGTTTGAGGTTTGGAAAATTTTGGAAATTTTCTACAACAATAAAAAATAATAATTCAATTATCTTCATTTTATTTAAATACCAGATTTATAGAAAAAAATGATCATTTTTTTGCAAAGAAAATGTTCAAAAAATTGTCGTCACCCTATTCTTAAACTTTTTTCAGGTCAAAAAGAACACATATACCAAGTTTCATGTCTGCTAAACAATTCGAGCCTTTTTTGGATAATTTTCGTTATACCGCGCCGACAAGTAGATGAGTATCCCAATGCAGAATGAAGGAGACCTCCCATATTTCCATATTTTGTTTATATTGAAGAAATGTGTGCCACTAAAGTTACTAATTATATCATATAAAAATATGCCAATGCCGTAAATAAATGACTAACTAAGCGATAAAAATATGAATGATTGCGTACAAAATTGATGATTTCATTGAAAACTAATCAATTACAGCATTAAAAAAGATAAGGGAGAGCACAAAAGGACAGAATAGTGCAAATTTGTACCCTAAGGTCAAATTTATACCCGTCATGGGTCGATGGTCAGTGGGTCCTTTTCCACAAAGGAGTGAAGACTGCTTTCGCCGCATTCTCCGACTTGGAGAAACCAACGCAAAATGTTGCTGCCCAATTTCTTGGAAGGCATCCAGACTCCTCTTAACTGGGGTAGTAAACTGAGTAAAATTTTGGAAAGGAAAATAAAATTTATGTAAATTTACCTCAAGTTTTAATAAATTTAGAAAAAAGGGTAAACACAAAATAAACACGTAGAAATCTATTTAAGCACTGACGTATTCACTCGTACTCGAGTACAAGGAAAATAGTTTAAATCCAACTAGCCAGAAATATCAAGTAACGGAGGGACAAAGATGCACAGCGATCCATGGATCTCCCGCGCAATCCTAGTGTCAGTCACACTCATACGCTCAACCAATCATAGACCTGCTTTTCACCGCATCCTAGATAGACTATGATCTGAACCTTACGTCAACTCGTGATGCAAACTCGACTTAGTTTGTTTCCCAAAACAAAAAACACCATTAAACACGTTCCCCCGATTTAGGCTCAAAATCCTATTTCACGCTTCACCATCAAAAACGTCAAATAAATAATAGCAATAACATGAAAATTAAGTCTTAGAACTTTCCTCTGCATAAAAACCCACTAACAATTGAAAAGCAGATTCATGCTAGACAGTTCATTCTTCATTTAGTTGAGAACCAAACCAAGAATCCAATAATCATATTTTGAAATTCTAACTAATCTTCTTTCAAACCCTTATTGCGTACTTCTCATTTACACTTCCTCTCAGATCATTCAACATTCCATTCCATTACTGAAAACAGAGAACATGTTATAGTAAACTTATGTCAATAAAACACAATGGAACTCAATGTTCCCGTTTTTTCGACGTAAAAGTCGATTTACCTTTTTGATTAACCAATCTCTTCTAAAATATACATATTCTTATGTTCTATGAGACAACCACCCGGTATCTTTTATCAAACCTGTGGATTTTGAATATTCAATCCCAAATTAAATTATCTCTGAATTCCCCAATTTCATGTCCAGGATGTGTTGCCTCAAGCGGTGATTCCGAAAATCAGCAACCATTCGTGGATTGTTACACTCCCCCCCCCCCCCCCCCCCTTAAAGAAGAGTCGAGCCGTAGCACGGATTTTATTAATAGATTATTATTGTCATTTCAGTACCTCATTTAGAAAACTAAATAATAAGTAATCGCATCGGAATAACCACCCAAGGCTCAAATAGCATCTGAATTTCGCGGCTCCACCTCCGCGCTGGAAAGCAACATAAGACATTGGCCAACACAGCCAACAAATGACAAGTGCTCTAATCTGTGATTTGTACACGTCATCAAAGAGGAGAGCAAACAGTCAATCACAAGAAGCAGAAGGGACCACCACTCCAAGGAGAAGCTAGGTAACAACTTTATCCTTTATCAAGAGCAACTAAAATTAAACGATGAAGGTACCTTCCTTCTTTATTAATTTCTAAACTATCTTGTGCTGTACGTCAGATAGAACATCTCAGATGTTATGCTTCTTCACCACACCTGTTGAAGAGAAATTCCTAAGACCTAGGGCAGAAACTAATGAACTAATCTTACCCGATGTTGACGACAATTTGTAACCGATGAGCGATTGCTTATTTAAGAGGTAGGAAGCTCATTTAACTTTTCCGCAACGCCTATCATTTACCCCATTACCCGATTAGAGACCCTCCAAGAAAAGGATCTTTTTACACACATAATCAAATTTTCAAAATTTTTCTTCCCTCCAATCATCCTCACATTGATTACCCAAAAAAATGTTCTAATTAATTTAATTATTTTGAATCCCTGGGTGGTTGACATCGACAAGACTAATTAATAAAGGATAACACCAGCCATTAGTGAATATACTATGACACGTATTAATCAATTAAATTTCACCTAAAGTTTACACCACACCTAAAATCTACCCATAATAGCAATATATAATAATAATATATAATATATAATAATATATAATCTATAATCCATAATAATAATAATAATGATAATAATAATATAATAATAATTCACCCATCTTCCATACTGCCCCAGCTCCCGCCGAGTGCGGATCTGGAGAGGACTTACCCCCCCCCCCCCCAACTGCTCCTCATTTACAGCACACATTTAACATGCAATCCTTGCAATCTTCTAAGGGACGTGAAAATAACTCGATTGGCTTCCTGCAGCTGGTTTCACTCCACCAATAACCTCTTGGCCGCATCCTTTTGAAGCGTAAGGTGATAGACCGAGAAGACTGCCCTGCGAGCCTGAATGATGTTACTCAAGGGCCCGCACTCCATAACCCTTAGACACCTCGTGCAGAGGTGCTCTCTGCCTTCGCGGTCATCGATTATGTAGGCGGGGTATTCTATGTGTGAACCCACCGCCACCCTTCAGGAGAGGAGACTTCCAAGGGCCTTAGCTACTCTCGCAGTCCCTCATCTCCTATTTCGTCGGCAACCTAACGTATAAACAAACACTCGAGTAAGAGTCAAGAGTAAGGGAAAAATTAAAGGATCAGCAGAAAAAATCGAAGAGTAGACACCTCATATTGTCCCCGCTAATCCCGTCCACCCTATGTTAATTCCAGCAATAGGTATAGGTCCTCAGGGTTCGCGCGAAATACATAGTCCCATAATTCTTTGAGATTTAATATAACCCAGAACTCTAAAAACCTTCATACCAACTACGTCCAATTTAATGCGGCGTCAAACACATAGTTTCATTGTCGTCGCACAATTCCGGAACTCTTTTTCCCCTCACACATTAGCGCACAATTTCGCATTTCGCGCATAGTATAAGTAAAAGTTTTTCAAGCTCCGTAGCTTGTATTATCATCCAATGCGAAAAAAATAAGCTACAGTTGAATATAATTTCCTGTCATTTGTACGACGCACAATCTCAATTGCACGTCACAATTTCGCGATAAAAAATTCTTCCTTCGGCGCACAGTCCCGCCACTCTCAACACCAGAAGCGCTGCGCTGATCCGCGACCACGTGAACCTGAACGGCATGACAAACTCAACTAATTAATTTCATCAAACAACTTAATAACTATAAGAACATACCTCGGGGGCTGGGCCGATAAATGTCTGCCCTAGGGCTTTGGCTCCCAGCAACGGTTTAACAAAGAATGTTTCATTCTGTGCCATTGACACTATTACAATTTTTTTCACTGTCTATATTCGAGCAATTTTAGCCTGATTCTACTCTCGCTTTCAAACTGATCAGGACTATAATGTGTTCAAAGTGTCAATCAGCTTACACTAGTTTCGTGGTGTGATCTGACCCAGAGATCTTCGTCAAAATTCGAACCCAAAAAGTCCTGCCCCCTTGAATTTCTATTTCTCATTGAAGAGTTAAAATAAGTAAAATTTAAATTAAAAGCTACATTATATCTCAAATCATCATTTAATTATGTTTTCATTAAGGTTTCGGCTGAAAATTTTCGACCATAAATAGAAGGCCGAAAATAAGCAACAGCAAAAATGACTGCAAGCAACTCATTCTCCGTAACTCATATTTCAATAGAGCTCCCTGTGAAGCACGCAAAGCACAAGCTATGAGCAAATCCTTGCCGACAGGACCATGGCTCAAAACAGCCCCTATGGCATATTCCGAGGCATCTGTGGTCACTACAAATGGTCGCGTAAAATCAGGATACTGTAACAGTGGTGCTGAGTAAAGGATATCCTTTAACCTATCAAAAGCCTATTGGACGTCAGACGTCCAATTTGAAGCAACCCCCTTTTTTATAAGATTGTTCAAAGGTTATGGAATAATAGCAAATCCTTCCACAAAACACCTATAATATCTAGCGAGTTCTAAGAACTGCTCAACATTTTTTCGGAACTTATGTTCAGGAAATCGCCTGACAGCCTCTAACTTTTTGGGATCTGGCTTTACACGCTCCTGAGATATTACGTGTCCTAAATATCCTATCTCTTTGCGGAGAAACTCACACTTCTCTGGCTGCAAGACGAGATTTGCGGTTTTAAGGCGTCCTAGCAGTTTTTTAACTTTTCGTTATGTTCTTTTCACGATCTTGCATATATCACAATATCGTCCATATAAAAGAATAACTCTCTCCCTTGCAACGCTGACAGGACCCCATCCATGAACCTCTGAAATGTTGCAGGTGCATTTTTCATCCCGAAAGCCATTCGATTGAATTCATAGTAACGAAACGGGGTGGAGAATGCTGTTTTGTACCTATCAGTGAGTTCGACATCGATCTGATAAAACTCTTCCACGAGGTCAAGGACCGTAAAATATTTGGCACCCCCTAGCTAATCAAGAATATCTATAATATTGCTTGAGACACTTGTAGCAGACCACAGGATTAGAGAGCTTCGATTGCGCACAACCCTTCTCGTGGTGACCCGGCTCGCCACATCGACGACAGGCCACCATCGAAGGAGCGATTCGCTGGCCGCCTCCCCCGCACCCCCCGACTGGCAGTTCCTCCCCGACCCCTAGATTCAGAAGGATCTCCTAGACCTCGTCTACCTCCTCGCCCCCGTTCAATTCCTACTGCATGCGCGCTCGCATTTTCCGTGTGAGGCATCAGCCTATTTTCCCGGTAATTTCTATTGTTGTAAAATGCTATACTTGCATTTTCATCCCCTCTTTCGACTTCGCTTCCTTTCATTAAACCCTTAGAGAACTGAACCTTCCATCCCGCAGTCCTAGCCACCATAACAGCATCAATAAGAGATCGAGGTCTCTCCATCCTTGCCCTTGACACCAGCCCCGATATTAACCCCATAACGAAATTCTCGCAAGCAGTGTCCCTTGTTAAATTAATCATAGGAACAGCAAGTTCCGAGGGTTTCTTTCCTCAATTAATTCAATTATATTCTCTGAAATTTCACATACCCTATCCCCATACTCGATAACCGTTTCATTGAACTTTTGCGCCACCATGGCTAACATAGTATTCAACTGGCTTAAATTTCGATGTTTCATAAACATATTTTTTAGATGTTTTAACAAGCCCTCCAAAGTGTGAATATCCCTATCCAGCAATGAATTATAAGCACTACCCGATATCCCTGATCTAACGATAAGAAACAAGTGTGGTCTGTCCTTAATTGCTATTGAATTTCTTGCATAAATGCAGTCCCTCACAAAACGACTAACGGGCATATTTTTTCCGTCAAAGCTTTTAGGTATAAATTCAGGGGCAGCTTTAAAAGGAATCGAATTTGAAGTTTCTTGTTCTGTCATGACAGAAAGACCCGTATTATCAATCATGGCGCCTGCGCGATTGACTCCCGACACCCCTACCTGCATTTCATTAAGGGGTCATTCTACAATCTCGACAAAAAAAGGTGATTTTCAAGAATTTTTTTCTCAACAACTACTTTATATAATTGAATACAATTTTAAGTGTTTATTCATCCAGTCTCAAAGTTTACAAAAAATTTTTTTTACATAAAATTATTATTGAGTTTAGGTATTATTTAACAATAAACAAAGTGTCTAAAAAAAGCATGTCCACTGCGCGCATGATTTCTCAAAAAGTTTCCAACCCATTACTTTCAAATTTTTTACGTTCATTCTCAACATAAATATCTACAAAGTGATGAAGCAGATTTTTTTTTGTTTTGCAAAATAACAAAATGGCAGCAGTTCAAACCAAAAATTTCCAAAAATCGTGTTTTTTTGCTCTTTTTTTGTTAATTCAACTATGATACAATTAAAAATTCGAAAAACCGCTACTTCACTTTGCAGATATTTATGTTTGGAATAAACGTAGAAAATTTGGAAGTAATCGGTTGAAAACTTTTTGAGAAATCGTGCGCGCAGTGGACATGCCTTTTTTGAGACACTTCGTTTATTGTTGAACAATACCCAAACTCAATTATAATTTTATGTTAAAAAATTTTTTTGTAAACTTTGAGACTTCATAAATGAACGCTGAGAATTTTATATAATTATATGAAGTAGTTGTTGAGAAAAAAGTTCTTGAAAATCACCTTTTTTTTGCCGAGATAGTAAAATGACCCCTTAATATCACATGCAGGGGGCTAGCAATAAAGCGAGTGGCGCTATTCGACCGACCTGAGGTGCCAGACTCAGGCATCAAATCGTGGACATCCTTTCCCTGCCTAGTCTGAGGTTCATGATTACCGGCGGCAGAAGATACGAAAGAATCCGTAACCACATGTGCCTCGAATTCCGATCCGATCTTATTATTTCCCGCTCCATCACTAATAATATTTAGAATTAAATCAGTATATAATTAACCACCCCCATTTTCAACCAACTGATTCTCCTGACTCACTTTTCCCATAACAGCACCCTTCTCCTGATTATCGGACATTGTCATTGTTTATAATTTAACAACTGCAAAATATAAATTTTACACCACTAAAAAAACAAATCAATGTAAGAGATTGGTCATCAATTACAAACATTTAGGTGAACCGACTTACCAGTTGAAAGTTCTAGATGATTAACTAGCTTTATTTTTATTTCGGCACTTCACTATTCTGCCTTACAGCAGTCATTATTTTAAAAAAAGAAAACACCACACACAATTATTAAACCACTCCGAGCTAGTTTCTTCAGTTTCGGTTCTCTTGGTCCTGAAATGCATCTTCTTCTGGGTTACGTTAAATTTCCACCCAGAATTCCATGCTGACTTCAGAATAACAAGAGATCCCTCGATGTCCTTCCGGTCTCAGGTTCTGAAAATCTCCTTCCAGTGCTTAACTGCTGCTAATTTCCCAAGGTTTAAAAGGTCAATCTTATTCGCTGATTTTGGCACTTAGTTAAAGTTCCAAAGTTCTTTGTCTTCGTACAATCACTACAATCACGTGAAATTTCATTATATTTTCGTTTCGTTCCTTTTTTGTTTTGGGTCCACTAATAGTCTTAAAAGAGTCTCGATTTTGTATTAAGGCCTGAAATTAAATTTTATACTTTAATTTCAAATTTTTAAAAATATTTTAATTTTCAACCAGAAATTTATGTACACTTTCAAATTTACTACTAGCACAAAAGGATTCTGACATACTAAATTTAAATCAATCACTAGTCTTTTTATGAACGTTACCACTGTCAATTTTCACAAAAAAAAGGTTTTCACAAATTCACTGTTGGTCACTAAATCTCTTATTAGAATTTTGCAAAATTGGGATTCCACCGCAACGAATTTGTGGCATCCCACTTCTGACACTGAAATAATTTTCCTGTGACGTATGCCACTGTCTTACGCGGGAAAATTCACTTGAATATAAATTTCCAAACTTGATGCGTCGATGGTCAGTGGGTCCTCTTTCACAAAGAAGTGAAGATTTCTTTCGCCGCACTCTCCAACTTGGCGAAAATGACGCTGAGTCTTGCTGCCTAATCCCGACGACGGCATCCACACTCCTCTTAACTAGGGTAATAAACTGAGTAAAATCTTAAAAAGGAAAATCAAATTCATGTAGACTCACTTCAAGTTTTAATGATTTCATAAAAAAGGAAAAAGACAAAAGAAACACGAAGAAATCTATTTAGGCACTGATGTATTTACTTGTACTCGACTACAAGGAAAATATTCTAAGTCCCACTTGTCAGAAAGATCAAGTAACGGAGGGACTAAGATTACACGTCGCAAGTCGATAATAATTTGCTCACGGGTGCCCGTGATGCCAACTCGACCTAGTTTGTTTCCCGAAGAAACGACATTAAACACGTTTCCCCGATTCAGGCTCAAAATTCTATTTCACGCTTCACCATCAAAAACGTCAAGTAAATAATAGCAATGAAATGAAAATTCAATCTTAGAACTTTCCTCTGCATGAAAACCCCCTAAAAATTCAAGAGCAGATTCAAGTTAGACAGTTCATTCTTCATTCAGTTAAGAACCAAACCAAGGATCCAATAATCATATTTTGAGTTTTTATCTAACCCTCTTAAAACCCTTATTGCGTACTTCTCATTCACACTTCCTCTCAGACCATTCAACATTAGATTCCATTGCTGAAAACGGAGAACATGTTATATTAAAGTTACGTGAATAGAACACAATGGAATTCAATGTTTCTATTTTTGCGACGTAAAAGTCGATTCACCTCTTCCCTTAACCAATCTCTCTCAAAACTTACATATTCTATTGTTCTATGAGACAACCACTCGGTATCTTCCATCAAATCTATGGATTTTGAATATTTAATCCCAATTTCAATTATCTTTTAATTCAACAATTTCATGTTCAGGAGGTGCTGCTTTTAGCGGAAATTCAGAAAAACAACAACCATTCGTGGATTATTACATATTTTTGCACTCATGGATACGACTGATATTAGACGCCGGAAATTCTGCTGAAAATCAAAACTTTTTCATTTTTTTCAAAAAATGTGCGAGGTACGACAAAAGTTTACAAAAAAGTTTCTCCGATTCAAAATATCTACAAAAAGTTTCTGCACGACTTTTCGATAATTCGGAAAAAGTTTTTTCCCTTATTCAAAAAAAAAAAAAAAAAAATTTCGAAATTTTTACAAAAATAAAGAGATGAAAGGTTTAGGTGTCTATATTTGTTGATATATTCACTGAAAAATCGTGAAAGCCGATACCTCACACGTATTCATAGAGCCAAAATAGTAATTTTTCAAAAAATGCATGCATACATTTCAAAAACCGTCGAAAATATTGAGAAGTAGTGTTTTTAGTGTTTTTAACTCTTGTAGAGATTTTGAAGGGGAATAACTTCCATCCGTACACTCTTTTCGTATCTGGCGAATTTTTTTAAAAAAATGCGAACTTTCGATTTTCGAAAAAATCGCCACCATTTTGTTAATTTTTAAAGTCCTAAAATTTTCTAGTAGATTTCAAAAGAGTGTAAAATCTCTAACCAGAATAAAGAAAGAAATGTTAAATGTCGTAATTGAATACAGTTAGGGTGCTCGAACGCAAGACGCCTGGGAAGAGGGAAATATGAACTCAACAGTTAATACACTGCGCCACGGAGACTAATACTTATAATCGCAATTTAGACCACTTGAATGCAAACCATCCGTTGTTTCTTGCCACGCCCCTTTTGCACTCTTTGCTCGCCAACTTCGCGTTTTACTATACTAGTCGTCGAAACCCCAAGTTACCGTATGCCAAATTCTCTCTTCTGTTTTTAAAATTCATACAAGTATCAAAAATAGTACTTTGGTTCTATTATATTACAAGGTATTTTTCATAAGTTCACATTTTATTTGTATGAATTACTACTTATTATGTCTGAATAATTACTCAACAAAAACTTTCATATGCGACATTGAAAATTTATAATACGGTTCTCTATTTTTTAACACTGCCATCAAAATAGTCGCTAAACATGACTTCAAATTTTATCAATATATCCTTATGTCTTGAAATTACCTAAAAGTTGTGGAAATCTTCACGAACTAATTTTTTCAGTGTACCACGCAGCTTCTTAGCGTCCATTTTCGCATGCATTCAGTCTGACGTCAAATTGAGAAATGAGCTCTATAGTATATTGCGAAACACCAATTCTTAAGTTAGTTCAGCATCAATATTCAAGTTCTTCAAATATGTATTTGTAGAAATTTCCAGAGCTTCAATCATCACATTTTAATTAATCTCTTCGGTTCGTAAGGAAGCCATAACATCATAGACTCTGTGAATTTCCGGTCGTATTATATTTTGCACCAAATTCAAGTTTACTGCATCGTTTGAATCTTAAGCATCAGCTATATTAGATAGCTTTTTGTTTTCTGTATTATAATGTCCATCGTGGGTAACTTCAAATTCTATTCTAGGAGGACCACGACCTGCAATCTCTGCTCACTTAGAATGACGTGCGAACACATCGATACTAATTTTGTTAATGAAGACAATTTTGACAATGCATTGATTAATAAAAAATTTCAGCCTCTCGCAACTCTGCAATATTCGATATAATTTCGTTTGTGTGACTCGGATTTCCAGCTGCTTGAGACGCTAACAATAAACGCAGTTGATCAACCAATTCGTTTGGATCATCCCAATAAATTAATCTAATTGACTAATTTATCTAATCATCATCTACTTTGGCACTAAGCTTTCATTTAATGAAGAATGATTCTTAATTTATTTATTGGTTTGTGAAGGGAATGACATTGTTGTTCCCTCAGTTAGAAAATTTTTAAATTTCAAATTTTTACTATAACGGAGCACTCCGTCTACTTTATAATATTTTTTATGATCATTTGTGGAAATGATGATTCTTCTTTGATTTTCCTGATCATCTTAATTTATAAAACTTTCTTTTGGATTCTTTTAAAATAAAAGCTCAAGCAAGCCTTTCGGTGCAGGATATTGGGTTTCACCAACAATAATATGGTTCTGTTTAAAATTTATTTGTGTATTACTAATCATTATTCTATTGTCATGTAATGCTCGTACACCAAACATGCCATCTAGATCCTTCTTTCTTTCACCTAACACTACAAAATAAATTCTCGCAAAATTATTCCACGAATTGGTAGTGATTGTTGTTTCTAGATCTTCAGTTTCCTGAGCTTCTTCCGATGATTCTGATTCTGGACTAACAGCTGATTCGAATAAAGTTTCATCTTCATCTTTCAGTCGAGTGTCATCTTGAGATTCATTCTTGGCTTTATTCTTGACTTCATTCTTGGCTTCATGCTTAACTTTGGTTTTGATGAGATCAATTTTCTCAATATTGTCGAAGCCATCAATTATCTTCTCAAGCGTTGTAACGATAGGTTTAAAAGTTTCACTTTATGTCCGCTCAACTGCTTTTTTAAAGTGATTTTAATAATCTACGCTTTCGTCGAATCGCATCGCTGGCTGTAGTAAGCTGACGCAAAATATCTTTTTGCTTACGCGGAATCTCGCTTTGCGACATGTTAGTGCAACAATGTCTGAAGTACCTGTATAACTGTCTATATTTTATCACAACATACATATATATAATTTCTGTCTGTTCGGGGGCAGGAAGGTGGTGGTAATTAGACCACACCTCTTAATGCAGTTCGCGGAGTGAAGACCGCCCTCCACCATAGTTTAAAGTTGATGCATGGGACAAATTATGTAAGAAATTAAAGAAAAATCAGTGAAGTATAAAAGACCTAGTTACTCGACATGCTTTTTCAGATTCCAGGCATTTAATTATTTTACAAATCTGCCGTAATTTTCTGTGAAAGCCACTGTTAGAAGAATATTAACTACTAAATGAAAATCTGTCAGATAAATGACAGAAATTCATAGGCAAATATCCTTAATTAAAAGATTTCACAATCATTTTACAATCTTCTGTGTTTCAACTGCAATGCAGCTCCGAACTTTAGCAAGTCCCATTCGAAGGAATATTGGTGAATAAACTACGAAAAGAAAACAAAGATCAGAAATTGAACAAATGGAAAAAACTTTAACGCTTCCTGACAGTATTCCGATTACATTCTTGTGTAGCGTATTGTTCTCTCAAATTCAAGTTGAGATTCCTTTACTAAACAACTGCACGAGAGATCATATGTTTTTAACCTGAAGAAGATAGGTAGGGAGGTATTTTAATTGGAGTTTTGTCCTTAACCAGCGAAAGGGACTCGTTTAACAAATTTCTCGATAATTTTCAGTATTGTGTGCCCGTATATGGAAGGTTATTTTCCACGACTAATTCACATCCATCTTTAGCCTTCCAAAGCCCAGGATTAATTTACAATACAGGATTCAATCTAAAAAAAACTAATTAGTTCACATCAACAATCATAGATTTTTGTCTAGTTAGGATGTTAGTATACGAAAAGAAAAAGCTTATCACAAAGTTCTTTTCGCAGTGTGATTTTTGACTGTAACAAGTATCATTCGAAAACAAAGTCGTGGATAAATAGAACATTTTGCCTTAGCCGGACGCTGATTATAAATAACATTCGATCACAGACAAGTTCACAATTGACTGGCTGGGTGCAATAACGTTGTTCGCGCATTTTCAGAAGTCACTTGTATTTCATTTGGTCTTTATGATTTTTTTGTGCGAAAGAAATTAAAAATAAGTGAATTCCGAAAATGCAAGGTGATTGGGTCTAATTGTTTCTTGTACAAGAAAACATTCATGTAGTTAATCTAAAAAAATAGGTCGGGAGGAATTTTACTTAAACTTAGATGATCTGAACCAGCTAAGAGAGACTTATTTAACAAATTTCGCGATAATATTTGATATTGCACGCCCCTATATTGAGGGGTGTTTTCCACGACCAACTCTTATGTGGTACGGATGGTTCCATACCCGATTCTTTTATATAATGTGTATTACCCCGACGCTGATATAAAGCATCGTATAAACTATAAGCGTATACTCCAGAGAAAATGTGATTAAATTTGCTCCAATCTTTAGCGCTCTGATGCTCATGGTTTAATTGCAGGACAGGATTTAATTTTTAAAAAAATAATCAGTGCACATTAACAATAATGGAGTTTTCTCTTGTAAGGATGTCAGGATACGAAAAGAAAAAGCCACATCGTCATAATATTTTAGATAGTACATATTCATTCTCAAGAATGTGATAATCTTGAACGTTCCTATCGCAGTGTGATTTTTGACTATCATTGTAAAAAATTGAGGAAATTTTGCGCACAAAATAGTAGGAAATATTTCGAAAAACGATAAGCAAAATATTTTTCCAAGAAAAATCGATAATTTTTTCTACAATATGCGTGAAATTTGCAAAGAGTTTGACATATTTTCGAAACTTTAGGAAATATATCGAAATAGTTTTCTAAAGAGTTTTCTAAAAAAGTTGGAACTATTACTCATTTTTTGTCAGTTTTTCCACTTCGATTACAACATTTATTTTCCCTAGAAGATTGAATAATTTTCCACATTGACATAAAATATTTCCTATATGGAGATGGAATTTTTCCAACAAATTCGAAATTATTACACAATTCTTAAGCAGTATTACCACTTAGGAAATACAGACTTTTTGGGTATTTTTCCTTGCGCTTACAAAATTAACTTTTCCTAAAAGATTTGATTTTTTTTCACAGTGATATGATATATTTGCTTTGCGGAATAAAACAGAACTCGCTTATAAATTGGAGGTAATGTTCTCCCAGAACGTGAATACAATACTTGCCAGACAACCGAGTTCCTGTGATTTTTAATACTCCGATTATTTATTCGTCATTTGTTTTATTTCTCTTTTTCATATCACTGGAGACAATAGGAGGTGGTATTCCACCCACGCAATGTGCCCTGATAGTCAAGGAGAGCGGCGATTCCACGAGGAGGGCCTTGTACGACGGTTCAGTCAACCACGACAACGAGGCACTGAATAATCGAAGAGGTTCCCTGGCACATACGTCTGGATATGATTCCCTTTCGTTCAAGAATGCCAGGAAACAAAGACTCAGACTTCACGGTGGAGTTCTTAGTTGACAGGTTGTCAACACCATCAAAGCGTACTGCTAGATGCCCGATGGATGGCAAGGTTTAGAAAATAAGAGCTAGAAACGGGCATCGCTGCGCCCTCTGTCGGCGCCTTGAAATAAATAAACCAGCAGCCGCCGTTCTTTCTCTCACGAGCCATGCGCACTGCGTCCCGATTCTCTCCCGAGACGAAGGAGGCAGGCGTCATACTTTCTTCTTTATTCGTTGCTACTACATGGGCTGAAAAGTCTTCGGCCTAACAATGGAAAAACGATATTTTGAATGAAAAATTGGCTTTATTCTTCGACATAATCTCCATCTAGAGTAATGCATTTA
>JAUMHM010107472.1:0-22042 GCA_032362435.1 Melikaiella ostensackeni
TTTTGTACAAATTCGTTGAAAAATAAATCAAATTTATGAGTGTTTTATCAAATTACTTTCGTTAAATTGTTATTTACCAAGAGATTTAATTAATATCGTAATAAAATCAAAAACTCTCTAGCGAGCGAACATGGCGCGGCGGTAAGTCCCAGAGTAGCGCTCACCACATTTAGCCCTTTAGACATGCGTTATTGTACAGCAAGATCAAAATCCAAAAGAATTTTTCACTGACACCCAGGTCATGCAGTTTGGCCCAGAGCTTGATGTGGCTGACTGAATCAAATGCCTTTTTAAAATCTCCGAAGATAACGTACAAATAGTCTTTCTTACTGGCAGCAAAGTGCATGTTGATTACCGAATAGAGTGTAAACAAAAGGTCTCTACAACCCTTCCCCGCTCTAAAACCCGCCTGCTCTTCCGACAACAATTCACATGCATCTGCCTATGTTGACAATCTAGCAGTGAGCAGGGTCGTGAAAATTTTAGTGGTTGCATAATATAGAGCTATATTTCATAAAGATAGAAATGAAATCTATTTTCTTATGAAATTTTTTTGTGTAAGAAAAAAGAACACCTAAAAAGTTCACAATTCAAAAATAGACTTTGAGACTACTCGTTTTTTGGGCTCATTTGAGACAAATGTACAATAAATGTACACAACAAAAAGAAAAAAAAGGGAGAAAAAAGAAAGAGTCAACCAAAGCAACCTTACGCTGTTTTTTTTTCTCCGTCTTCTTTATACCACTGGGCACCAAATGT
Source organism: Melikaiella ostensackeni (assembly GCA_032362435.1). NCBI lineage: Eukaryota > Metazoa > Arthropoda > Insecta > Hymenoptera > Cynipidae > Melikaiella > Melikaiella ostensackeni. The sequence continues at coordinate 760 of JAUMHM010107472.1, forward strand.
TTCGAAGCCAATTTAGACTTCCTCATTAGGGGTAGTTTACAGGAAAACAACAGGTATAAGATCTACATCTATCTACATTTAAATCTACTACATTTAAATCTTTAAATCTACATTTAAATTTGTAAATTATACATTGTTTTTCCAATTTCTCATATTTGTCTTCACCCGAAGAAACAATCAAGTTGCTTTTGAATGTAACTCTATACATCGTACATAAGCCCAATTTTGCCAACATTGATTTCAAGATACTTCAGATTTTTCCAAAATAAGGTAGGACAACCGTATTAAATCTATTACAATCTTGTACATTGTTTTTGTTCTGATTATTGCCTTGACTCTTAATTTGAACAATTTTGTTTTGCATATGCTTGTCAACACAAGTAATAGGGTAATGGTTGAGAAAAAGAATCTGTTTGCATAATTCAATATTCTTTCTATGGAATTCAGGATGAGACAATTTAAGAGCTCTATCAATTACATTCTTTACAACTCTTATTTTCTTTTAAACGGAATGATTAGAATTGAAATTTAATGTCTTTTCTGAATAAATAGTTTTTCTGTGCCAATCAGTAACGATATAATTTTCATCTGTTTTTATTAAGGTCAAATCAAGAAGACTCAATATACCGCCTGTTTCAATGTCAACATCAAACTAATCTTGGATGTCTACTACATATTAAATGCATTAAGTAGGGTATCTACATTTTGTGCATGTAAAGACAACACAAAATCATGAACATATCTTGCATAAAAGTCCAATTCAAAATAAGTGTTGTTAAGAACTTCATTTTCCAAATCTTCCACCACAGTTTCAGCAATAATTGGGGACAAGACTGACCCTCCTGTCGCAGTTCCAAATTTTTGTTTATAGAAAGTATCATTGAATTTAAAATAAAGGAAATTGAAATCGTATTCAATAACATCAAGAAATTGTTTTTTAGCAATCTTAGTGTGAAGTTTGATCGTATCCCATCTATTTTCAATAGCAAGTTTAACTCTTTTGTATGGTATGTTAGGAAACATGGCTATTACGTCAAAGGAGACAAAAATGTGATTTGTTGGCATTTCAACATTTTTAATTAATTTTAGAAAAACAGCACTGTTTTTAATTGATCTTGCTGAAAGGGTAATTGATTCTTTGATAATTTTACTAAGAAGTTCTTCTAATTTTCTCTTGGGTGAACCTATTGTCGAAATAACCGGTCGTAAATGAAATTCTGCTTTATGAGCTTTAACTAGGCCATAGGCAAGAGATAGATTTGTGTGAAATGTGTCAATGTCGCACCTTTCGACATTGTTTCCCAAACATTTTTGAAGTCTTAATCTCTCGAGAATTTAAAATGTACTTTTTTGAATCATTTTTGTAGGATCATTTGGAATAACTGCAGATCTCTCTCTACGCAGGTCCAATTGTCCGAGCAATCCTGTCGTTCAGGATAGCTGTAAAAATCTAATACAGCGTGTTCAGACAAGTTATTGGCCTGTAGTTCATTGGATTGGACAAGTCCCCTTTCTTCGGTAGGGGTAGTGCGTCCTAGCATCAGCCACTGCGGAATGGGAGTCTCCAACTTTAAATATGAGATGAAGAACCGGGCCAGATGTTGGTGCGTAGAAGTGAACTTCTTCCACCAGAAGTTCTTGATACCTCCGGTCCGGTAGCGGAGAAGTTTTTCGTGCCCCTCAGTGCTTTCTTCACCTCTTCGGCAGTGATTGCTGGACCATTGTTCCTCGGACTTTATGAGGTTGTTGCACAGCTCCTTGAAACGCATGATCTTCTCCAGTATCTTCATGCAATAGGTGTTGAACTTCGTAAATCTTTCTCCAAAAAGTCTCTGCCTTTTTGGACATAGGCAAATTGACAGAAACAGGGGGATTGCTGAAAAGGCGCGATGGATCAGCGAGAAACTGTTGATTCTCCCTGACCTATCCCTCCCTCTACTGTATTCTCCTCCTGGCATCATATAACACCCGTATTTTGTCAACAATGTGCTGCTTGATAGTCAGCAGCTTTGACTTGTTCAAGCCGAGCCCAGCCAATTTTCTTGTTCAGTTGATGCAAGCCCCTTCTGGTCTTTTGATCTATTGTCGGATTTACCCTCCGATTTGAATCGGCCAAAGCTCTCGCTGCATCATAAACTAAACAAGTGATGGTCCAGGGGTCGGACTCCTCCGAGAGATACGCATGAAGGGCGTCATCCATTTCAGCCAGATCTTGGGGATGGGGAGGTGCCTGGATATTGAAGTTTCTCCTCGTCCTGAAATCGCCATCATCTCTCGGGGAGTGCCTGATTTCCGCGGTTGGTCTGTCGCTTCCACTTCTTCGTCTGTGGCTTATTCTTGCAGCGATTGGGGAAGCGTTCCGCGTATATATCCTGTTTGCAAGAGGTTGTCGGCGCGGTTTCGCAACCTCCAGCAGCAGCGTGGTCGCTAGGCAGGCTCTTTACCGCTGCAACAGCGGCGCTTGGTGAAAGCAACCACGTGCGACTCGGTGGACCTTTGGCAGCCGCGGCGACCGTGATTTTCAAATGCTCATAATCCTTAAACAAGGGCCCACTTACAAAGAAGCCGGGACACGTGTCTAATTATTTTTGACGTACATAGTAAGGCATCTTTTTTTACACGCAGCGTCGGACCGAGCCTTTGTTTATTTATGCTCGTCATTGCTGTTAATACAGATCAATCGATCTGAATTTTGGATATGTTACAATCAAATGTATAAGAACTTAACTGATATTGTTCATTTCGGTCTGTCTTAAAATTTATAACTGAGATTTTCACCTCAAAGTTATAAAAAGTCCGGGTGTTATTAAAAATCTAAAATATACAAAATAAGCCATTTAATTAGGTTCGTTGGAAGCGCTAAAGGCTCATGAGTATTTCTATGCAAAAACCAACACGATCCGATAATTATTAACGGAATGTCGGCAGTTTTAAAATTATTTGTCCAATTAACTCGGCCCGTAGCAACGCGTTATCCCCTCTCTTGCCTACTAGGCTGGCTGAGTCCACGCACTAAGGTCGTTGTGCAATCCACACGCTCAATTCAGTAAAAAAATTTGGGCAATGAAAAGGTGTTGTTTTTGAGAAAATCTACTTTAATGTTTTCAGAGAAACTGCCGCTATTTTGGTAGTTTCTAACGACTTCTCCATTTTCCGGCGGTTTTTCAAATACAACAGTTAGCCTCACAAAGCTTAGCAAAGAGAACTCAAATATTGCAATTAAGTCAAAAGTTATGAAGGTCTAATCAGAAAATTTGTGTTTTTTTAAAATAACCTTAACATTTCGAATACTTACGATTTCGCGAAAATGATTATTTTTTCAGAGCAGTAAAAATACGTGTCGTCTTATTTCCTCTGAGAAACAACATATTGAAAAGGCGAATGATTCTGTAACTTGAAGTTGCATTGCCTGCCTGATTTGAAATGAATTCGGTCTCATCATCTCCATTATTTTAAAAAACACCAAATTCAACACAAAAAATTTTTGTTAAAACAAAAATTTCTTCCAAATTTGGCGATTGTGTTGAGCCCTAGAAGGAAGAATGCTCCTCAAAACCGAAAAAGGTTTCGAAAGTTACTTGTTCATAAAAAGCATGGATGCTACACTCTTAGAGAGTGTAAGAACATCGACTGTTGTAAAAGATTTGATTGTCTAACTGTCGTATCTGGATTTCGGATGAGTCACCTGTATTATGTTAGGCATTGAATAAATCATAGATTTATATAAACACCGTATTTATTTATTACAGCGATACAAGTAGTTAATAGGAATGATTATATAATGCCATGTGGTAGCTCGTGACACTTTCGTATTTTAGTCTAACTGCTGAGCTGGTACTTTCAGTCTTACCAACATTATATAGCATCTAGTGAGTTTCTATACGTAACATCTTCCTTTTTTTTAATATACAATTATACATATATAGATATGTTACGAAGATATAAAAACAATTCGTAGAACTCTATCTTAGGTTACATTGCTTACTCGTTAATTGACAAAACTTTTCATCTATGTACGATAGTTTTGCAAATACTTTGATTCATTCACCTTTCTACCTGATCTTGTCATTTTTGGCTCGACTCTAACATAATTTTTGTTTTGCATTACATTCGGTTCTTTCATAAACTCTCTTTCTTTCACCCTTTGATGCTGACCAGGCTGTTCTACTGCATTTCTTTCATTGTCATTTATGTTCTGTAATTCCTGTTGTAACATTTCATCAAATAAATCATTATTAGGTTTAAAATTATTCTGAACAAAACGCTTGAAGAATTTTCTGTTTCTATTTAATACAATCCCTGAGCTATCCAACTTAAATCGGTGTGTTTCGATATCCAAGCAATCCCAAATGCATTTCTTTACGATCAAATAATATTTTCTTTACCATTTTTTTTAATAGTCTGGACGTGGCGTTCAATAAACCCATTAGAATACGAATTTAGTGGACTTGAGGTTTTTGGCTATACATCCCATTGTTTCAAAAAAATTGTGAATTCTCGACTAGAAAACTGCAGTCCATCGTCTGAGTAAAATGTCTCAGGACAACCGTTTCTGGAAAAAATAGCTTTAACGCGTTCAATTAATGATTTACTTGTCGTGCCATTTTACATTGCTTTTACTTCGGGATACTTCCAGAGTATGCATCTACAATTGAGAGATAATCTACATCCTGATACGTAAACAAATCTGCAGCAATTATTTGCCAAGGTCTCGTAGGAACTTCCCTATTAACTAAAGTTTCCCTTTGGGCTCTTCGAAGAAATGTTAGACAAGCAGGACAATTTTCAACCTTGTCCTTTATTACTTTTAGCATACTAGGCCAGTATACTAATTCTCTCGCCTTAAGCGATGTCTTTTCATAATCCGAATGTGTATAATGCAGTTTCTCTAACATTTCTTTTCGCATGGCCAGAGGAATTACTGCTCGACTTCCTTTAGAGATAACGCCCTTATAATCACTTAGTTCATCCCCAACCTTCCAAAATAAACTTACTCACTCGTGAACTTGACTCTTGATGTTATGCCTACCTTTTCTTATTATTTCTCGTAGTTTTTGCATTTCAGGGTCTTTCTCAGTTCCCTTTGCTATGGCTAGAAACCTAGTAGGGCTGATTCCATTATCACAACTTAAGATATCAAGATGAGCTACAAAATCCTCCTCTCTGACAGTGAAATTTTGATCATTGTAACTAGTTCTAGAAAGAGCATCAGCTAGAAAAAGTTGTTTTTCAGAATTTTATCCAACTTAAAATTCGTAGCATTGCAATGAAATTCTCATTCTCTGTAATCTGAGGGGAAATTTATTCAAAGGTTTTTTAAAGAAAATTTCTAAAGGTTTGTGATCAGTTCCTACAACAAATTTTTCTCCATACACATATTGATGGAATTTTTGGCATGCGAAAGTGATAGCTAACATTTCTTTTTCTATCTGTGCATAGCGTTGCTGTGTCTCAGTTAATGATTTTGATGCATACGCGACCGGTTTACTTCTGTGAATGATAACGGCTCCCATGCCATCCTTAGAACTTTCAACCGACAATGTTACTTCCTCGTCTCCGATGAAAAATTGTAATACTGGGCCTTCCGATAAGATTTTTGTGCCTAACTCATACTCTTTATCATGTACCGCTGTCCACAACCAAACCGAACCGCTTTTCGTTAAGTTTCTCAAATTTTCTGTTAAGGCTGACAAGTTTGGAATCACTTTTCCCACATAAGTTAACATGCCTAATGTCCTTTCCAGTGCCTCTACATTTGTAGGATTTCCCATACGCTTAATTGCTTCTACTTTATCGTAATAAAGTTGTATTCCTGCTTCAGAGATTCTATGTCCTTTATACTTTACCTCATGTGCGAAAACTGACACTTTTTTTGATTAAATTTGACCCATCGTTCCCTGGCTCTTTAAAAGACTTGTCTTAAAATCTCTTCATGTTCTTCCGTAAACTTAGTGAATATAATGATGTCATCAATATAGGTTTTGACATTCGGAATGTCCTCAAAAATTTCTGAAAATATTCTATGATAAACTTCTGGAGCTATTGCAAGTCCATGTGGAAGCCTACAAAATCCATATCTCCCGAAAGGTGTGGCAAAAGTAATTAATTTAGTAGCCTCCTCCGCAAGCTCAATTTGCTAGATCCCTTGATTGGCATCTAAAACTAAGAAAAATTCTGAACCTGCCATACTTCATGTGATCTCATCAAATGTAGGTAATTGATAATGTTCTCTCAATATAGATGTATTTAATTGTTGAGGATCCAAACACAAACGTATGCCACCATTTGGTTTTTTCACAATTACGAGTACAATCGGATTCAGGAACTCCGTTGGTTCTGTTACCCTTGCTGTTATTTTGAATTCTGTTGTCTTTTTTAGTTCTTCTATCAATTTTCCCATTAATTAAAAAGTCACATGACAAGATGGTACTACTCTTGGTTTATAATCTGGTTTTGATTTGATGTCATACGGTTGAGTTTTGATATGACCTACGCCTTCAAACAAGTCACTATATTCTGACACTTAATTGTCACCATTGGTTTTATCCATTCCGTCTATCAATCTCACCAAATTCAGAATCTGTATATCCGGTAATCCCAGAACTGGTTTGGTTCCTAGCGCTGTTTTAACAATGAAAAATTCAAGTTTTTTTTGCTAAATTCCTGCAGATGATATTTGAAGAACATTTGCCCATTATTTGCAATAAATTTTCCGGGTAACCAGATACCTTATAAGTGCATGGACTAAGTTCGGCTTTGACATTCCATTCATTGAAAATATATTCTGGAATGGCATTTACTTGTGCACCAGAATCTATTCTGCATTTAACAGTTTTATTAAAATCACTCATTGTTACATTATCATATCAAGTACGCTCTGAATCTGCTTTTTCAACTGACGATAATTCATGTTTTGCTTTATTCGCAAAACCTCTATTATTTTGAATTATTTTTAATGAATCAAACACATAACTTATCTCATGTTCGCGATCACAACTTGGATTATTTCAATCTGTGACACCTAAATTTAACTCATTCACTGGCTTTATTCTATATACTTTCGAAAAATGACCCATTTTTTCAAATTTCGTACACTTTTTACCACTAACTGGACATTTTATCCTAGAATGTTGCTCACACCAACAGAAAAAACATTTTTCTTGACTCACCTGTTGATCTCGATACCCTGAGTTACCTGGAGCTGTATTCGATGACGCCTGTGCATTCCGTGATGACATCTGCGATTGGTTTTGTTGTAAAAATTCTTTCCTATATCCTTGTCCTTGAGAGTCTTGTCCTCGATATTTTTGTCCTTGATATCCTCTGTTGTATGGCCCTGAAGACTGTCGTGATGTGTCATTACCTTTAGGCACGCAAAGTTCCTTTAATTCCAAGGTGCCCTTGTCGTACAATTCCTTGAGATGCTCTTCGGTCTACTCTGCCGCCTTGCATATTCTTACTGCTTTGTTCAAATTCAAATCCTCTTCTCGTAGTAGTCGCTCTCGAACTTTGTTATCTTTTATACCGCATACAATTCTGTCTTTAATGAGACTGTTTTTGCTAAGTCCATAGTCACACGACTCAGCAATCCGTTTTAATTCAGTGAGAAATGTATCAAAACTTTCATCTGATCCTTGCGCTTGCATATTCAATTTGTGTCTTTCTACACTTGTGTTGGTTTTGGATGTAAAATAACCCTTAAACTGTTGTAGTAGAGTATCTTTGCTCTGTTTCTGTTCAGCGGTCAAGTCAAAAGTTTGGTAGATTTCAACTGTATCTTCACCAATGCAGTGTAGTAAAATTGCAGCCTGAATTTTTTGCGACTTTTCAGATGCTCCTGTTGTTTCCAAATATAGCTGAAACGCCTGCCTGAACCTCTTCCAATTTTATGCCAAATCACCTTCCATAACCATGGACTTAGGTTGCTTTAAAAACTCCATTTTTTATTTCTATTTATTACATACTAGTGGTTGAAGAATTTCGTTTGTTAAACTGTCGTGGCGTGTTTAACCTCACTTTCACTTGCGGGCACTTATCCGCTTAGATTTTCACCATTCGAGCCTCCACCGACTGCACCATGTTATGTTAGGCATTAAATAAATCATAGATTTATATAAACACCGTATTTGTTCATTACAGCGATACAAGTAATTAATAGGAATGATTATATAATGCCATGTGATGGCTCGTGACACTCTCGTATTTTAGTCTAACTGTTGAGCTGGTACTTTCAGTCTTACCAACGTTACACAGCATCTAGTTAATCACTATACGTAACAATCTGTACTTTGACAAACTTGAGAAGAAAATCATTAACACCTTGCTTGTCGTTTATGTTTATGAACATTTATTTTATACCGCAAAGTAGTTTATTTACAAACAGTATAAAACTCTGTTCTCTATAGATAGAATTATATAGTAGGAAATAAAAAACTTTTGAGAAAATATCTGATACGTTGGAGTAGACAAGACATATCATGTCATGTTTTTCTGCAATATGCTAATTATTGTTGTTTTTCGGATAGTGGGAGAAAAGTCGATAATGTCGAATTAGAATCATTGACGAGACCGTAAGTCATGACCTGTCGCAACATGGTCGTTCCCACGGCATCAGTGTGGAAACAGAGATTCGGTTGTTGTCATTCACAATAAATGCAAACAGCCAGGAAAGCAAATGAACCGGGAGGGTGATCGACACATTTGTGAAAAATGAGAAATCTATATGTACTGGGATTCACATAACTCGCTCAGTTGTTTATTGTCCTGAACAAAATTCATAATAATCGTAATCATGCAAATTGCTAGAACCTAGTTAATGAGGGAAACCAGTACGAGGTGAATACCAGTACGGACGGGATAATAGAAAAATGTGATTGGTTTTTAAAGAAAAAGTTCTGTAGTATTCCGTTTGAGTAGCAATATTAGAGACGAATTTGCGTTTTTACCACCTAATTGCCAATTAATTGACTGTCCTGGTTGCATATTGAATACGACTCAGTTTTTAGCTCGTACTTTTTTCATAACATACTGAATAATGATCACAGTATAAATGAAAAAATATTTTCAAATTACAGTTTTGAACTATTGTTTCATGAGTATCGTTTGACAACAGATGGAAAAGGCTTAAAAAGTAAATATTCACTTCGTATCAGAAGAATGCCATCCGAGTGAGATTACAATTTGTCAAAACAACATAAAATAAAGGATAAATGGCTAATATAAATCATGTGATCGCTTTTCTATCTTTAAAATGAATGTTTCAGTCCAATTTGGTATGTAATACTTTCCTCACTTGTTTATCATTTATTAATATTATGACTTTAAAAGTTTTTCCTGTTCACCTTGTACTGATTTTCCCTACACCAAATACATTAAATAGAGACCCACAGTATTTGTTTGCTTCTCCATTTATGAAATCTTATTGAAATTCTTTTTGTTGCAGGTGAGTACCATTTCCTTGGACTTTGCTGATCACCGTGAGCAACAATTTTTTTTTGAATTGATAGAGAACATTTTGATCGCGCAAATTTCGAGTAAAGTCATTTAACATGTTCTGAGGGAGGAATAAATTCTACAGTTGCCGCATTTATCCTATCGTTCGTTTTGAAATTCTTTGAATGATCTAACATGTTTCAATGGGGAATTTTACAGTTACACTACATTTTTACCTGCTAAACTAGACAAATTCATTATAATTTTTTTATTAGTGGTTGGTTTTGAAAATGGTTCGTCCCGCATTAAACTTGCTTAATGGTATAATATGTATAAATCTGTAAAAAGTGATGTCAACAGCTAAAATTGGTTTCAGCCAGCATATTTAAAATAAAATAACTAGATAGAGGAAACTCATGTTAGAAATGCTTCGGACTCGCCCCCACCTTCAAGTAAGAATTCATAAGATTTTCCAGGCCCCCTCCCTTCCCCCTCTTACGTTATTAGTGGACACTCCCTTTGCTATGATGAAAATATTTTTTCAAATCAATATAATATTTAAAATTAACAATAAAAATGATTGAACTGATATATTATCATTTATTTTATATATATATATATATAATATTATTATATTATTTTTTAGTAACGTAACAAAAATTTCAGCTGCGCAAATGGATTAAAAAATTAATAAGATTTGAAGATAGACGCAGTTTCGTAGAAGGTATTTTTCCAAGGCTGTGGGGTAAATTTATATCAGTATTCTTAAGATTCTGCTACACGTAAAGCAAATATAACCAGTGACTTAAGACAGCGTACAAACAACGACAGATACGAAAAAATGTTAAGAAGAATGTTTACTCATTTTAAAATGGTCTACAAAAAAAAAACCTCTTACTCTTTTATGATATCTTGTATCGTTTGCGAGAAAAATTCGAAAAATCAAGTTTTTTGAAAAAAAAAATTCTCGTAGCCACGTAAATGGTTTGACCCGCATAAAACTTGCAGAATTTCTTTTATATACAAGCACGACTAAAGCAAAATTTGTAACAAACTTAAAAACTCGAATAATCATAACTTCGCAGGAAATTTGCTGTTATCTCAAACTGGGAAAATACGTGTCGCCTAATTTCCACTAAGAAACAACATATTTTGCCGTGAAGAGATTCGATTTGAAATGGACTTAGTCTTTAGAAAGTTGCGCCAAGTTTCTATGATTAAGATCATCAATTATTAAGGGAAAGATAATATCTTGAGGGTCAGTTGTCAGAGCACGTTAAAACGTGGAAAAATTGCCTAGAAAATTTCCTTTACTTTTTAATTAATATTTTCCCTAGTGCAAGGAAACTCGTTTTTTTTTCTTTGAAATCAAGAAATTTCTTTGTCAGAGGAAGAACCAAGAGAACCCATTGATAGATAACATTAGACCGGAACAAGTTTTTTCTTGATCCTTGTTAGAGGAGTCAGCTCAACGACTCGACTCAACACGACCCAACTGCATTCGACTAGGCGTTCGTCATGGTTTCTCAAAATCATAAAAAAAAATTATTTCCCACAATTTTCGCGCCCTTGGGGACAAAATTTTGTTTTTGCTCAACCTGCACCGAAAGTATGTCCTTTCGTGCATGTAGTGTATACGCAAAGCGGCTTTTTTCTGCCCCGAGACAAAGCGGATGCAAAGTAGCTTTTTGCGCCCCCTTCTTTAGTCCCTAGTCGAAAAACGCCGATTTCCGTTTATTATGTAGGATTTTGAAGATTTTGAGAAATTTCAACTTGCTTCGAAAAGATTTCAATGGATCTTGAAATATTTTTAGAGATTTTAAGGGATTAGAAACTTGTTCCTGATTTCGAAGGATTTTGAAAGATGTCTGTGGATTTTATTTGGATTTCGAAGATTTACAGGGATTTGGAGAAATTTCATAGGTTTTAAAAAGATTGTACAAGAACTCAAAAGGTTTGCAACGGTTCCAAAGGATTTAAGGGGATTTTAATGGATTTCAAGAGATTTAAAGCGGTTTCGATTATTTCACGGAATTTCGAAAAATTGAAGAGATTTGAAAAGATTCCAAAATAAACCTACGGATTTTAAAGAAGTACAGAAAATTTTGAAGGATGTCAGGGAATGTTAATTGAATTTCAAAGATTTTAAGGGATTTAAAAAAATTTTATAAGATTTTTAAAGATTTCACGGTAGTTTGAAAGATTTTCAAAGATTTCAGAGGATTTTAAGGGATTTTGAGGGATTTCAAGAAATTTCAATTTGATTTTAAGAGATTTTAATGGATTTTCGAATATTTTTAGGAATACGGAACGATTTTCCTGGATTACGAAGAATTTTGAATCATGTCAGGGGATTTTGATGGGATTTTAAAAATTTGAAGAGATTTGAAGGAATTTTATAGGACTTCAGTATTTCGAAATATTTTCACAAATGGGATGTTGAAGATTTCAAGAGATTTCATCCCAAGTAAGGGTTCGTAAGATTCAAATTTAAAGATAGACATAGTTTTGTAGGAAGTATTTTCACAAGGTTATGAAGTAAATTATATCATTATTCTCAAGATTATGCTACACGTGAAGCAAACATAACTGACATCGTAACGTGGCGTACGATTCACTTTCGTATAGCTAAATTTTGCAAATATCTTCCATTTCCGTGCCTTTAAAAGTGTAAAAAAGCAGACTGATGAAATACAAACATCATATAAAAATAAGCCTTTTCATCGCTTCAACTCAACTACGCTTCCCCCTCCAATACATCTTGCAAATGGTGGAACAATTTAGATGGAAGAATAAGAAAGCGACTAGTATATATATTGGACTATTTTGTAGAATACTCATTAGTTACACGTCGATCAGGAATTAATCTTTACATCAGTTTTCCCTACCCAGAAAAAATGAAGGTAGTTGGTACTTTGGTCTTCGCTTTGATGGTTCTGGTTAATTCTATTGGTAAGCATATAATTGTACATTTAGTCATGTTGAGAGAAGAATGAAAGACGCTTAGCAAGGCAAATGTATTTTGGTAAGGTGAATGGTAGCATGCCCAGAGGTAGACCGGAGAAAGAATGGTTGAAGTGTATGAATGAGAGTCTGAAGCGAAAAGATATAAAGAGTCGTTGAAACACAAGACCTTGCATAAAAAGGTGCATGGATGTAAAAGAAGCAAAATATGTGTGCAAGAATAGGAATGTATGAAGGACAATTGTTCATAAAAACAAGAGTGATGCCTAAAACGAAAGATTTTGGATAGTAATGGGCCTTCGTGAAAGCTTTGCTTAATAGATGTGGTTAGTGTGAAGAGCATCAATCTTCCTATGGGTTCATCAGTCAGTTTAAGTGTTTATGTGTGAATCATGATGTATAATGGCTCTGTGAAGCTCTTCACCTGGGGTGATTGCTAGAGAGATTGATCAGCGTTCCATGTCAGAGTGGTGTTGTGGGACGAGTGTGTCATTTGAATGAACAATACACGACTTCTAAAATCATCTAAAATCTATCTCGGCTAAGTTCGCAGTGTAATGCATGTAGATACAGAAGCTTCCTCGCAAATATAACAAAACTGTCCAAACCTCTACTTTTGAAGAGAATGTTACAATTCTTCTGATTTTAGATTAAAAACAAAGTTATTTCACTTAAGGCTCTATCGACATTAAGGAATACGTTCTCATCACAATACTCGCGCCTGATTTTTTCGTACGTATTTATATAACACTCTGATCAATTATATCACTAGAATTTGAGTTTCCGACGTTTCAGTAGCATTTTCGATGTTCAAAATGAAAACCGTGAGTTCTATCAAAAAAGGTCAGAAAAGATTTTGTAGGTCTTCTTGAACGAAACAATTTATCATACTGACTTTCTTTAGTATGTCGCATAGTTTGGCCGCAAAATGGAATTTTTGATTTTTCAAAAAGCGTTATCTTAATTGAAATAAAAACTATATGCGTCTCATCAAAAAAAAAGTTATGAGTAAATTTTTAGACCCTTTAGGGATGAACTGTTTTGTTCGTCAACATTTTTTCGTACATATTTACAAAGGTTAGCAAAAAAATTAAATTTTTTCTTGATAACACTTTTTACGAATAAAGCGTGAGCCATGTGTCTTAAAAAATTCGAAGTATAGTATGTAGATTCTTCTGAGATAAACAATTTTTGTCCTTAACATTTTTTCAGCATCTCGTGTCATTTGGCACAGAATTTCAATTTTCGATTTTTCATTAGAATTTTTGATGGGGAAGACCACACTTGAGCTTTCATCTTGGGCCGTGAGAAAATATGACAAAGCACAATCCAATCCCATAATTCTTTCGAAAATTATCGTACCTACAAACAGACTACTACTACAGACAGACACCGTCGTAAAAACCCTTTTTTCTCAATCAAGGATTCCAAAACGCGGAGATTTGATGAAGACTGGCGATGTCAAATTTTACAAAAACTGATACCTCATCATTAGGATGAGAATGAGAAAAATATAAATTATACATTTAACATTTATTTCCTATAAAAAATACGAAGGTGTCTGTCTGTAGTCTGTAATCTGTAGATACGATAATGTTTGAAAAAATAATCACATTGGATCGCACCTTGGTACATTTTTTTAATGTATGCGATATACGAAAATAGTGTTGAAAAGCACAATTTCTCGCCTTCAAAATATCTACAAATTCGTTCTGGATCATTTTTTTAAAAGATGCATAGTTTTTTTTTTAATCGTGATAACGCTTCCAAAAAAATAAAAAATTCCGTTTTCCAGTCAAACTATGCGGAATTTCAAAAAATGTCCAGGAAACAAATAATTGCTTTTAAGAAGGCCTAGAAAATCGTAACAAACCATTTTTTGATACAGTACTGGCCAGAGTTGTCAATCCACTGAATTCATACGATTTTTTCTTCAGTGGACTGATAATTCTGGCCGCTACTGTAGAACTCACGGTTTCCCTTTTCAAGATTGAAAATGCTATTGAAAAATCGAAAATACAAATTATCAGCCAAACAACGCGAAATGCAAGAAAAGTTTGGGAAGAAAATTGTTCCTTTTAAAAAGGCCTACTATACGCTATTTAATCATCCTTCGATAAAACTCACCGTTTTTCGATTAAATCAAAGCACAATTGAGTAAAATTTCAAGATTTCAGTTGTCTTGTCACACGCCTCTCGCAAACTACAAGTTTAAAAGGACAAATGGCCAAATAATATTAAAACAATCATTTTAATATTTCAGACTCAAAAATGTGACTTATATAGGGCTGAAAAACATAGAAATCAAGAGTAGATTCAATATTTTAGATTTAAGGATTTCAAAAATCACTTCAAAGTCTGTCCCACAAGTTTATGTGTGGTCAATTTGCATTTCTATTTTAGGATAAGATTCGAAAATAATTATTCAAACTATTTATAATGCGGGATGATATTGTAAATTTTATATTTAAGAAGATATGAGTATAGTAAAAATCGATTTATCAACTTTGATTCCAAATAAAGTAAATAATAGTCACTACTTTTGCGTAATGTTCTTAATAAAATGTCTGATAACGTTCCATACTAATTTGTCATACTCTAAAGTAAGGGGATATTTTGAAACGCTGATATCAAAATAAAATAAATCGTGAAAACAGCCTTTTTTTCTATGTTTTAAAATATTTTTATCTGTTCCGCATATATTTTGAAAATATTTTGGAAATTCGGTTGTTTTATCAAAGTCGCATGTCTTGTCACGTGATTTTTAGCAACGTATGAAATAGATATCCATAACAAATGCATTCCTTGATCTCTTACTTTTATAATTTCATACTATCCTCGTCCAGGCGGAAGAGCTTTTCATAGTTAAAAAAATTATGTGTAATTTTCATTTGATTTATCCAAATAATGTATAAGACAAATGAAAATTATTTATAATTTCTTCCACTGTGCATCACTTTTCCGTCTGGGGGTGACAATTAATTTAAAAATATATATTTGGGTGGATTGTAAATTTCTTTGTTTGCGGCAATCTCATTTTCCAAAATGGTCCACTTTCTGGCAATCACCCTTACATAATTTATAAGAGAATTATAAAAATACATATAAAATTCGTGCGCGAGTATTGTAATGAGAATGTGTACCTCAAGGCCGATAGAGGCTTAAGTACTCGTAAGTTAATTTTCTTTTCGATCTAAAATGAAAGTGAACTTTACAATTTCTTTAAAAATAGATGTTCTGAAAGTTTTGTCATACTTGCAAGTATGCTTGTGTATATGCATTACACTGTGAACTAAGCCGAGCACGATCGGGGCAAACCATATGGATTATGTGGAACAATCCACATCCGGGTTTGCGAACCATGTGGAATTCCACACCCCGAATTTCAATGGCACTTTTAACATCTTTCGAAACATTGCAAAGGATCCATAACATTTATGTTGCTCAGTATGATAAGTATTTCTCGGATCAATATATTATATAAAATTATTAATTAACATTGAAAGTGATTTAATTAATATGTATCCCTGCGATCCGCTGTTTTAAAAATAAACACAATTTTGTATGACGTATTTCTACAAGGTTGCACGGTACCTTATATCGATATTCTCATTTCTCAGAGACACGTGAAGCAAATATGACTGATAAGATAACGTACCTGTAACATTAAAGTCGTGTTACTTTTTTTGAATATATGTACTATTTTTATGCCTTCAAAGGGGGAAAACCGAGTGATGCAATACAAATATCTCAGAAGAATTAGTTCCTCCCTTCCAATCAACCTTGCAAATAGTAAATTTAAAAAATTTCAATTCTAAAGCTTGGCGGGATTTAAATTTACTTCCTTAAAAATTTTATTGTAGAATTTTATTTAAACAAAACTAATTTTCCGAATCATACTGCATGGAATTGATTTTTATAAATAAATTTCTAATGCTATCAAAGACATATATTTAAAATCTAAGTTTTGTTTTCAATTAGTGAGCCAAATTTGATTCTACTAAGTAATTTATTTCAATACAGATAACAATGTACTTGGCTGAGTTTTTTTGCAGATGTTTTTCGCGAGACTGAAATTATGTATCAAAAAGTCTATGTTTCATGTTTCTGAATGTAACAGTAATGCATAATGGCCAACTTTCTGCCTTTAACATTTCAATTTAGTTTCGGATAAAGAACTATATTTTGCAATGAGGAAGATATACCATTGGACCAAATGAATATATGAAGAAATATGTGCTTTTATTTCATGCCCTTGTTACCGTTTTAAGCCGAATTCAGTGAAAACTGGTTTAAGCTAGTTAAAGCCCGAAATGACCACGAGTGTTTGTCAAAACTAGTTTTAACTAGTCGAAACGCAACGTAACCAAGTGCTTTTCTAAAAACCCGAAGAATTTTCAAAATCAATCTGATTTCGAGTGTTAACTGCAAATCTCAGTTGAAACTAGATACACCCGATTTTACTTTTGGAAGAACGAGTTTTACCTATAATATTCAGTGAAAACCCTTAGTTTAGGAAAGTATATTTGGGTGGTTTGGAAATTTTTTGTTTTCGGCAATCTCATTGTCTAAAATAGTCTACTTTTTGGCAATCACCCTTACATAATTTATTAGAGAATTATTAAATTACATATAAAATTCGTGCGCGAGTATTGTAATTCGAATGTGTACCTCAAGGCCGATAGAGCCTTAAGTAGGTTAATTTTCTTTTTGATCTAAAATGAAAGTGAACTTTACAATTCCTTTAAGGAGGTACGATGATCATGCAATCTCAATACGATTTTTTTCAATTAAAAATATTGTATCGATATATAGTTGTTACGTGATTGTGCAAAATTTAAATTAATGTACCGACGCTAGTTTTTAATATATTTAGCTTTAAAGTTACTGATTTTTGCATGGGGTCTTATGGGAGAACAGTAGCTGCGCTGTATGTAATGAATTTTCACGACTAGGATTTCAATACGATTTTTCCAGAAAACATATAATAAGATAGCTCAAATCTTTCTGAATTCAGATATATAAACGAATATGGGCCTTTCGGGGCTATTTATCTTTTTTTTTTTAAATTACCGAGACATATCTCAAACTTTCTTGTATTGGGCCTGATTGGGCATCCAACGACATAACCGCCGGCGTGTCTCGGCGCAGCAGCTGGCAACGTCGCGCTAATTCCAGTCTATGAAGCTGAGTAGTAGAAGTAGAGAAGCAGAAGGGGAAAGGAGAACGCGCCATGTCAATAGGGGGATAGAAAAAGATGCACTGTGAAGAGAGGGAAAATACGTCGGTCGCGACGTTGCCAGCTATTTAGTTACGACCTCCGTCGCTAGTCAAACGCCTTACTTTTATCAATATTTTCTCAACTAAAGAATGTTTCAAAGTTAATAATTGTTACCGCATAAAAACTTCAATTGAAAGTTAATATTTATGTCAACCTTTTTGAATTTCTGTGATTAACAAAATTTCAGAATCTCAGTTGACTATAAATGCCTTCACCGTTCCTCCTCAAGCTGGATAAAGCGACAGACCGCTTGGGGCACCTTCGGTTAAAGTCGTGTATCTTTGTAAGTTATGCTCCGATTTCGATAAAATTTCAACACAACATTTTTGAAATGTTGTACTTTCAGAAAATGCAATGAAAGAAATCGATCTTTTGAAAATCCTGATTGACCCTAACCCCTTAAGCTACCCCCTCATCGCCCCCACATCTTGATTCGCACCCGTTAACTATTTTTGTATTTTCTCTATGTTTTCTTCTCCTGCCTTTATCTACTTTAATTCGTCCTCCATCACCCTCATTTTCTTAATCAACGTTTCAGTCCCTCGTCTTTCCGAAATCTCTACCTATTTTCGTTCCCTCTTTCCTTTCATCACTCCCTTCCTTCCTTGACTCATTCCCTGTCTCTCATTTTCCTCTCTTGTTTACCGGCGTCTCCATCGTCCTTTAGTCTTTCTCTGTACTCTTTGGACTCAAGAATTTGTCAATACTCTCGTTGAAGTCCCGTTTCATCTCATTTTCGTAGCACGCTGCTCTTGTTATAAACTCTCTCTCACCATATGTCCTCTCTCATGCCTCCAACCGTTCCCCAGAACAGTACTTCTCCTATTCTTTTCTTCTCATGCAATTTTCTCTGTTCATATTGTTGTTACAAACTCGGTTTCAGAGCCAGAATTCAGGTTGCCTTGAATTTCAGACTTCAACTTGCGCGCTCTCCAATCCCTCTAGCGGCACTTGCGACTCCGGCTCCTCCATTCAATTCGCATCTAGCTCCAGAGATGTCGCCACTCTACTATTCCCTCTGTCTAATTTCTTCCTGCTTTTCCCCTTTACATTCTCATCTCAATAAGAAGGCATTGGTTTTATATGAAAATCGAGATTCGCGGATTTCATCAAATTTCAACGTTTTCGGACTCACGGATTGAGAAAAAATGGATTTTACTTCTGTGTCTGCCTGTCGTCGACGTCGTCGGCGTCGTCTGTAAACACAACTTTCAATGAATTCATTCGGTCGGATTGCCCTCGGGTATACTGGTTTGAGGCTGGAAAAGAAAAAAGGAGTTCGTTGACCAGCTATTTTCGACCAACAGTTGCGATTTTATGCATCGAAAATGTTTTTTGGCAATTAGAATATCACATTTCCCAGAAAAATTATACGAAATACGAAAAAAATTTCAAAAAACAAAATCATTTATTTGAAGAAGTTTCACAGATTTTTCTTCAGACTATTTTTGATGAGACGCATAGTTTTTGTTTCAATCGTGAAAAATATTACTGAAAATAAAAAATTCCGCTTTTCAGCAAAACTATACGAGATACGAAAAAGACATTTGGAAGCGAGATTGTTTGCCTTAAAAAGATATACGAATTTCCTCTCAACTATTTTTTCATGAGGCACATAGTTTTCGTAGTTTATTCGTGAAAAGTGTTATTAAAAATGATAAATTCCACTTCGCGGCAAAAATTATACGAGATAAGAAAGAAATGTTCGTAAAGAAAAATTTTCACCAAAAAAAGATCTACTATATTTCGTTCGACCATTTTTCAATGAAATTCAGAGTTTTTGTTTTAATCGTGAAAAATGCTATTAAAATAAAAAATTGAAACTTATGGGAAAACTACACAAAATACAATGGGTGTAGTTACGAATAATCTTCACCTCCGATTTTTTTAAAACTCTATTCATTCATGTATTTTGATGTGCTGATTACGAAAATCATAATAAAAATTGGGGCGAATTTGATTTTCATGGTAAAATCATGAAATCCCAATAAAAATCACAGTTTTCCACGTTTATTCCGATAACGATATAAAATTCCAAGAAATAATGTTAAAAAAGTTGTAGACTTAGTCAAAATACACATTTTATGTCTCACAAATTTTTCCTCTACGAGTGAAATTTTCCGAGATATTTGATGACGAAGATGAAAATTGCATGCCTAGCCCCTGCCAATAACGTGTGTATTCTTTCACCTTCAATTCTTTTGAAACTCCACATACGCACGTATTTTGACACGTTGATTCTGAAAATAGTAGTGCAAACTGGCGCAAATTTGATTTGCATGGCGAAAACCATGGAAAACATCAGTTACATCGATTACAACGCGGAAACGCAACCCTTTGTCTGGCCACAGAAATAATGTTGATCAAACCCCTTCCCCTTTCCAACTTCTCGTGGGGGGCGGAAAGGCACCCCTTTGTCTAGCCACAGAATTAATGTTGGTCAAACCCCTACCCCTTTCTAAAGTCTCGTGGGGAGACATAGAAAAAATTGAGTGAAAAAATATATAAATGCAGAGATTGGTCACAGGAATACCTGTACTAACGTTTTCGGCAGGGACTAGGTATGAAATTTTCATCTCTATCATCAAATATCTAGAAAATTTCCACTCGTACGAAAAACTAGATGAAACAAAAAATGTGTATATTGGCTAGGTCTACAACTCTTGTGAGAATTATTTTCTAAAATTTTGAATGGTTCTCGAGATAAACGTTAAAAACCATGATTTTTATGGTGTTTTTATGGTTCTTACCATGAAAATTAAATTTGCTCGGATTTCCACTATGATTTCCGTAATCAGCGCGTAAAAATACATAGGTATATGGAGTTTTGAAGAAATTGGATGTGAGGGCTATTCGGAACTTTATCCGATACAATAAAATGCTGAACGACAAAATTTTAAAATTAAAAAAAAAAAATACACTAATCTAATTAGTTAAGTGATAAACATAATGAGTCAAGCATATTGAGGTGCAAAAATTATTATAACATGAATTTATTATAATACAGTTCGACATAATATAGAAAATTTCACATCTTGGCCAGACTTTATTCGAGTGCGAAGCGTGAGACGCGTGATGAGAATGCATTCGTTCAAAAGTCAAAAGAGCTTTAACAAATAAGAATTTATAGTCACCAAATTACAGTTTTCGAAGGTATAACTTTCAATTTGAAGAGGTCTCTGCACAAATGTGGGGGAACTGAATGGACCGAGCGCGTAGCGCGAGGTAAATACATTATCGAGCGCAAAGCGCGAGATCCGATAGCCGCGCGCTCTAGGCACCTAAAAAGCATCCCTTTTACCACCTCTTTCACTAAGCTATTCCTCTCTTAGCAAAAAACCCACAAGTCACAAACCTAACTTGTCCGACTACGACTTATTCCCCGAAACTATATTTCACTTATTTATCTAAGAACTTCCCCTGACCATCTTTCAGCTTCAACACTTTACATTCCCCCCTCATCGACACTCTCACTTCGAAACATTCACTCAACATCAATGCACACATGTAACCTTCACCCGAGTTCTTATATTATGATTATTTTTTAAATTATATCTCAGACTTAAGATGGTTATAGCCCAATATGTCGAAAGCACTTTTTGAGTT